>JASJUZ010000225.1:0-178088 GCA_037159825.1 Tupiocoris notatus | reverse complement strand
TATATAGTTGTGACAAGGACACTACCCCAACAATTTTGTAAGGCACAGAAGGAGGGGCGCAGCCCCTCCGACGGCCACGCCGGGCAATAGCGGAGGGGGGCGCAGCCAGTGGGCGCAGCCCCCCTACTGGTGGTTGAGCGGCGAAGCTGCCAGGGGCGCTCAGCCCCTAGTACTCCATAAGACCACGAAACGATTCGATAGATTATATCTCACCTTCAAGACAGATAGGTCGTGAAGAACCTTTCGAAAAGTGCAGTATGTGAGACTAAAATAAAAATACCAGCCAAGTTTTCTAATAATGTTTGAATAGTGTCCATTAAAAGTAGGAGACTGGCAGCAGCTCTTAGGCCTGACTAGGATTTTGAAGCTTTATCGAAACGCAGGTGTAACTTCCATTTACGACGTGTTCAATTATTTCCATGTATACGTTGTAAAGATTTAAAATGATATCTAAACATCGTCATTTATTCGTTATAATTATCATCTCCTAGGTAAATATTTCGTTTGTTTCTTCTTGTTAATATGAAGAAGAATAAAGTACATTTCATTTCATTTCCACAGTAGTTTTCGGAGATTCGCTAGTAAAGCCATGCTACATTAATGCATTTTTTTTTTAAATAAACGTGTACAAGTCAAATTTTATCTGTATATAAAAATAGCTCGTTTTTCCTAGACGTCCAAGACGAAAATGCAGATATTTTTTTAAAAATTCCAAGTCATATTGTCGGAATAATTCAATAGATGGATCCGTTAATTATTTCGAAATCCTCCGACCGGCCGTAATGATTATCAAATGCCATAATACTGTCGTCTTCTGACGGCTGAATACGGCTAACACTGCCGCGTTGAGATGATTCAGGCGAGATTCCCTACTCGTCCGCGTCCCTGGAGACATCAATGATGCAAACGATTTGGCAACTGCTGTGAGGAAAAAATGTAACCGCAGAGAAAAAGTTTACTGCGGTAATATCAGGCGAGTATTCCCCGCTCAAAGGTAGCTGGGGTCTGAAGGTTCAGAAACACGTACCAATGTTGACAATATGGATGAAATTTTAATTCGCTCAACTCATCCGGCCTCCATATTATAAAATATAAATGACAAGTATAAATTGTATAATTGTATAAAACAAATAAATAATATATTATATTATATTACATGTATAATATATAATATATAATATATAATATATAATATATTATATACATAATATAATAAACAATAACAATATATAAATTGAGTTCGTTGATGGTTCTACTGAACTAAATAATTAATTGATTATGATTGAAGAGAAGAAAGAGGAAAATTTTGTTCTAATATTTCGAAAAATCTTGGTCACAGATAAAAAGAAAGAATGACTTGAATATTTTTGCATCTTGGATCCAACGAGAAACTATTTCTAGCTACACGCCATGGATCCATTTTATAAGTTTTATTGCTAACTCTAGGGTAAAACTCCGTAGCAACTATTGCAATTTTAACATTTTTATTTTTCTTAATTTTCAATTATAAGCTAAATTTTTCGCCCGACAGTACAGCTGAAGAGAGTGTATGATGACTATTTCATTGAGTATAGAACGATTTTTATAACTCCAAAAATTCATGTCAAATAGCATAATTTTAATCATTTTTATTTTTCTCGATTTCCAAATTAAAATCTGAATTTTTCGTATAGTTGAAGAGAGTGTTTGACGAGCATTCCAACGAGTATAGAACGTTTTTAATAGCTCCAAGAACTCTCGAGCTATACCACCGTGCCAAATTTTTCTGGAAAAACTCCCAAATTCCACACATAAGCTGCCATAACTCGAAAACCAATAAAGCTATCGACCAGGCATTGGTCTCATTCGATTCAGCGTCCAAAAATCTATAGAAATTGATACCAAATACACATTTTTCTGAAAAAACCTTGGGAATAATGAATTTTCTCCCCCTCAAAACCCCCAAAAATACTCCTAAAATTGAGCTGGCTAAATTTGGTTCAAGAATTGGGCCGTCGTGAGACCGAGATTGATTTTTGATGAAAATGTCAAGAATGTAGCTATTATAGTTTGGCCGGAAAAGTGTTGACGGCGTACGGCGGACAGAAAGAATTTTTTTATTGGATATTCGGATTCTACATGCCTTGAAACGTAAAACATCAAATTTTGAGGGGGGTTAGAAAATTCTTTTTTTTTCCTCTGTAATTCCTTACGGTTATACAATAAACGATATTTCATTTCATTTCAATTCTTTTTCTCGGGCGATTACAATGGTTTATTATTGAATAATAAACCGAAATAATTCGCTTCGCGTACTTGGGAAAAGAAACTTCGGAACGCTCATCGCTCGACGAAAACGACAGCTCCGTCAATTTTCCTCGACTGACCCGTAATTGAAATCATCGCAATAACTCTTTTCGCGATATTTCAAGAATCCGAAGCGAAAGAATTCTCCCGTGATGGGTATTACCGATCGTAGGAACGAAAGTCTTCCTAACAGCTGAAGGCACGGAGAGAAGCTTCGATGACTTAGTGCTAAATGAAATTAGTGGTTCGAGCCGTAATTAAAAAGGATTTATTACCCCTTCCTTCCGTATAGGACAACGGTCAAGGTCCGAAGTGTAGGCCTTATCACTATTTCCTCCTCCGAGCGGAAGAAACTTGGTCGTAGGTTGTGTCCCGTCAAGTAATCACGAAAGCTTCCTAAGAGAAAAGTTCCGGAGGTAGGGAAAACTTTCGAATTTCTCTCGGCTGACTAGTAGCCTTTCCGAACGTTATTTATTAACCTTGCAAACTCGAGATTATACGATTACACGTCGTACCATTACAAGGTATTGATGAGCAGTTTGATATCTATCAAAATGACACTCTTGAAGCAACATTTGGGGCGGGAAAAGCGAATTACCTTGAGTTGGAAAAACCGACAAGAAAGGGGAGATGACCTAACAGCTGTGGCCAAGGAGGTAAGTTCGATATACAAATTAAATTTTTCTTCTCCAGGTGGTCGCGTTACTTCTTTTTGTAGGTTGAGGGGGAGAAAAACGAGGCGACCTCTTCTCGGCCATAGGTACCCTTGGTCCTATAATGCCCTGAAGAAGCCCGAACGGGCGAAAGTACTCGGCTGAATAATAAAAAATGGAGAAGATGTCGCCTCGTTTTTCTCCCCCTCAACCTACAAAAAAAAATGTTTCTCTCAATTGTAATTTTTTTTCGATTGTGACGGTTGTAGGTGACAATTTATCGCGATTTAAGCTACTTACAATGATGATCATTAAACAGCTCTGATCTGTACTGTGACGAGGTCACACCAGCCCTATCATGCCATCCTAGCACAAGCCGATCTCTAGTTCAGCCTAGTCACAAAACTAGTTCGACTCGACGGGCTAGATCAAAATGCCAAAACGACAACGATGGACGTTGGTCGACTAGAGCGATAGCCGGTCGTCAGCCCAATCGCTCGACAGTCCGCCCTGAGGTTGAACCTCCACTGGAAGCGTTTTGATGCGACGCGATGAGAGACGCGACGACAAGCGGCGAGGCAGGCGTTACGAGGCGACGGAGGGTCCTCCATTGGAGGCGTTTAGTCGCGCGTAGTCTGCTGACCTGTCATCGACGTGTCGGATTTTTTTTTTCTGGAGAGCAGCTATCTAAATTTGCGACGGTGGGTACCGAGTCGTCGCTATTGGGTTCACAATGACCTATGTTCTCTTACTGCCTCAATCAAAATTTCCACATCCATTTTTGGCGAGCAAAAGAAAAAAAAAAAAACGCCGATAGAGACAAAAAGAAAAAAAACGTCGACAGAGACAAAAAGAAAAAAAACGGAGTCGATAGAGACAACTACTGCAAAAATGTGAGAACAGGATTGAACAGGAATTGCGAACAGGAACAGTGAACAGCGATTGCTAGGTGCGCAGCGAAAGGATGGTGGTGACGGGAGAGCGTGGGGCTCATCGCGCGTAAACGAGCGACGGATCCCATCGAAATGGGATCCGTCGCCCGTCGCTCCGTTTCGCGCCAAACTGACGCTTCAAATCGCGAGCAGTGGAGGACTCTCAATTCACTTCTTTACGATGGGATCTGTCGCTCGAAACGGGCGTAATCGCGTCGTCGCTTCATCGCGTCAAAACGCTTCCAGTGGAGGTATCAAGTCGCCCCCTCGTCGCCCGTCGTTTTCCGTTTTTGACCCGTCGTCGGCCGTTTTCGCCGACCGATTTCCCTCTTCAAGATTTTTCCTTTTTATATAATTTTTTCTTTTCTCTTTTTCTCATTTCTTTCGCCCAGAAGTAGGGATTTTAATTTCTCGGATATAAATTATCATTTTATCATTTTTGTTATTATTTATTTTCCCCCATTTCGTTTTGTGGCGGCTTAAATTTACCAAGCCATCACAGTACTAATCGGTCCTAACCAGTCCTAAATAACCTCTAACTTATGAATAATTAATTTCTCACCGTCGACCTCATACCAAAGGAGATAATAAGGCACAAACAGTAAAATAGGCTTCTTAACAAATAATAACAGCGTGGATAAAATAATTTATATTAGATGAAAATGATTTTTCCCAGCCCCATACAAAACTCCTAATCTGCGTCTCACTTGGGAAACAAACGCGAGTGACACGAACGATATAGCGGACTAAACGAACATTTTCAAAACATTTTCAAACATCAAGTTCATTTTCAAAAGTATAAAAATCGAAAAAAATTCAAAATTGAGAATTTTATTGTGTTCACTTTGAATTCGAATTCTACGTCTAATTTTCTGTGAGAATATTTAAATAACCAATTTTGAGCGTTACTGTAACTGTTTGCGACTGATTTTGGTTTATTATTCAATAATAAACCATTGTAATCGCCCAAGAAAAAAAATTTTATAACCCCCCCTCAAAATTTGATGTTTTACGTTTCAAGGCATGTAGAATCCGAATATCCAATAAAAAAAATTCTGTCTGTCCGCCGTACGCCGTACGCCGTACGCCGTACGCCGTACGCCGTACGCCGTACGCCGTCAACACTTTTCCGGCCAAACCATAATAGCTAAATTTTTGAAATTTTCACCAAAAATCAATCTCGATCCTACGACGACCCAATTCTTGAACCAACTTGCTAGCTCAATTCTAAGGGTATTTTTGGGGGGTTTTGAGGGGGAGAAAATTCGTATTTTCCAAGGTTTATCAGAAAAAGGTGTACGTGGTATCAAATTATATAGATTTTTGGACGCTGAATCGAATGAGACCATTGCGGGGTCGATAGCTCCATTGGTTCCCGAGTTATCACAGCTTTTGTGTCGAATTTGAGAGATTTTCAGAAATTTGACATGAAGGTATAACTCGAGAGTTCTTGGAGGTATAAAAATCGTTCTATACTCATTGGAATGGTCGTCAAACACTCTCTCCAGCTGTACCGTTTGGCAAAAAATTTAGTTTTTAATAAGGAAATTAAGAAAAATAAAATAGATTAAAATTACAATAGTTGCTACGGAATTTTCCCCGATAGTTACCAATCTGTTTTTTGGTTGAAATGTTCACACATGTTCTGAATAATGACTATTAAGAAATGGATAGTCTTCCGAAATTTTATTTGAAGCGAAGGAATAATAAACCACTGTACAATCATTTGCAGCGTTTTCAAATTTGAAACGCATAACAGCGGTGTAATACTAAAACGAGAAAAACCAATAGTTGTCTAATTGCCATATTTTGTACGTCAAATTCGCATTCAGCTTAAAATATTGCTACAAGAATGGGACATAAATTCATTTTGAACATTTGCAACGGCTTTTCAGGGTTGAAATACACGAAAGCTGCAACACTGGAAATGGGAAAAAACTTATAGTTGTCGTCAAATTTACGACGTTTTGACGTCAAATTCGAGTTCAGCGTTCAATTTCCAATGAGAAGAGCCTTCAAAGTCGCTTAAAAACGAAAATTTAATTTTTCACCCTATCGAAGCTCGGCCGGTGAAAACTCGATTTACGGAAAATAATTTCTCTGGCTCTGTTTACATTTTTTCCGCCAAATTTTTTGCTATGTCCGTATGTAAGACGTTCAAATGAAGAGTCCTGCATAATAAAACAATTGATTCACATAAATTTTGACCCTGAAAATCACGGTTAAATGTCAATTTTTGAGCTTTTAAAAACTGATTTTTTCGGACCACTTGCAGATTTTTCCGAGAAATAAAAAAAATCACAAAAATACATCTTGGTAAGACACAACTTTCCTAAAAATTTCAGATTTTTATCTGTATTGAGAGAGGAGTAAAAAATCGTTAACTGATCGGTTGAAAAGAATCGCAGGGATCGCCCTTGGATTTTTCGCGAAAAACTCTCTGAAATAGATTTAGCTCAAATTCAGCATAATGATAGTTGATGATGTGTATATCAATAATATATGGTCCATTCTTTGTTTATTTTGCACTAAATGAATGAAAAGAACGTTTAAAGTGGAAAAATGCCATGTTTTTACGAATAGTCTACTAATATTGTTGAATAACGCAAAAACGGTTTGAAAATGGATAGGTACATTACATGGGGAAAATGTGGACAGTTAAATTACCATTCTTTTGATATATTCAAACATCTGAATTGACGACTTTTTGTTCGAAATTTCTACTGTGCAAGTTACAAATCTTGGAAAACTTAAAAGTTATCATATCTACCTCGGCTAAAACTTTGCCCAAGTTGAAAAACCCAATACTTTATGATACAATGTACATGAAAAAACCACAACCTACTTGCAACTACTACTAATAATAATATAATCTATAGATTCCCACTCTTCATACACAAACAATAAACTACTCTTATGTTATAATATAGTAGTGACAAGGACCCCTGCCGATTTGTAAGGCACGGCAGGAGGGGCGCAGCACCTCCGACGGGCGGCGCCAGGGGGAATCTGGTGGCGGAGCCCCCCGACAGGGGGCTAGGCCGCCACGGGCGCTCAGCCCCCAGTTTGGTATCAATTTCTATAGATTTTTGGACGCTGAATCGAATGAGACTATTGCGGGGTCGATAGCTTTATTGGTCCCCGAGTTATTGCAGCTCTGGTATCGAATTTGGGAGATTTTCAGAAATTTGACCTGAGGGTATAACTCGAGAGTTCTTGGAGCTATAAAAATCTTTCTATACTCGTTGGAATGCTCAATGAACACTTTTCCTAACTATACGGTATAGCAAAAAATTTAGCTTTTAATTAGGAAATTAAGAAAAATAAAAATGTTTAAATTACAAGAGTTGCTACGGAATTTTCCCCTACAGTTACCAATCTGTTTTTCGGTGGGAACGTTCACAAATATTCGGAATTATGAAAATCACAAATGGATAGTCTTCTTAAATCATTATTGAAGCGATGGAATAATAAACCAATGTACAATCATTTGCAGCGTTTTTATTGTATATTCGTATTCTACGTGCCTTGTAATGTAAACAACAATTTTTAAGGGGCGTTAGAAAAAAAATTTTCTGTGGCGATTACAATGTTTTATTATTGAATAATAAACCAAAAGGCCGCGTGAATGTAATAATTTATCGGTGTTCAGAAAAAGAGGTGGATTTGTTTCTACAGAAAATACAAACAATTCGAGGGGATTTTCCAAGTAAGTCCCTAGTTGAGTAGTTGCTGTACATACCTATAAAGTTTTCTGTGTCATTTTAACAGTTTTCTTTCGTACCATCCATCACCAACTGTGCGTTAGTTAGGCTCGTTTCACACTTATACGGTTTTTTCCCCAAAAACGAATGGAATTGTCACCGAATAGGCAGAAACCAAATTAATTCGGTTTGTATTTGGACATAGAGGGTTCAATAGATTAGTCGATTTCTCGATCTCGACACCGACCACGTATACACCAATTATTAATATCAAAACTTTATTCAAACAATTTTTAAACTGACGAAGCTCGAAAACTTTTTATAAAAATGAAGCATTTTGAAACAAAACTGAAGCAAAACTATCATTAACTTAGGTGAGACACGAATTTTTAAATCGCGCGCAACACGACTTGATCGGTCGAGTTGCGTTTGTTTTCTACGTGAGACACAGGGTTATCGTTTGTAACGACTTATTAAATTTATGCTGCCACAAACGAAAAATAAGGAAAAAATAAAAATGAAAAGATCGAAACAAAATTAATTTGATATATTAAATGGATAAATTATAAGAATATCTTCTGGGCTAAAGGTAGAATAAATCAGCAAATCAAGGATTAAAAAATGAATTGGGGGGAAACGGTCGGAGATCGGCGTAGTAGTGGTCAACGAACCCGGGCGACGGTAACCTGGCTGGTACGACGTCTCAGGGCGAACTGAATTCGGCCCCCGACGATTCGCTTGACACTCGTGCCTTTGCCTCGACGTTCATAGTTCGTCGTCGCTGCCAGATCGGTGTTGTCGGAACTAGAACTAGCCGAACTATCTAGTCCGTACGAACTAGTTCTAGTACTTAGCCGTGCTAGCCAGACTCAGCCTGCTGGAGACTGCCGCGCTGTGACCTCGTCACAAGTTATCTATATAAAATGTTGGAGGACACAGTTTTTTTCGTATTTATTTTATTTATTTGGACATGGAACGAGCGATTCTGCTCAGTTTACAAAAGAAAATTACAAGGAAAGGCTTCGCTACAGCACAAATACAATATAGGTTTTAAAAAAATTTATAAGAAAATAATTTATAATTAATTAGGTACTCAGTTTCTCGAACGAAAATCATCCAAGGGGCTTTAAAAACTATTTTCTCGGCCGCAAGAAACACAACTATGCAAGCACTAGTTTCCTTACTTCTCAGAAGAAAACCTCCTCAGTTAGCAAGCCTAGAATACTAAGTACCCAAGTATAATATGCTACTGATCAAGCGACCGTTTCAAGACGAGTGACAGCAAAAGAACAGCGGAACGGGTACCGTCAGTCGGTCGCTCGAGAGCTGAGTCGATGTCTAAAGCAGCTCGTCACGTCAACCCGTCAAGTTTGGCCTCGTTAACTGACGGAAAAGCTCGGCCAAGTCGCCGCTTTTCCGGCCTTCTCATCCCCCGGCTATAATAGCACGTCAATTCTGCAACTAGTCGCGACTTATTTATTAATCGGTTTCCATAAACTGCGCAGGCTCAAGCTGATGTCAAATTTTAATAACCTTCGCACGCAACTTCTCGACTGGCGATGACGTCGCGATGTCAATGATGTAAAGAGAAGTTCGGTCGAGGTTATGTGCTCCAAGTTTTTTCCTTTTGAGACGAGATCATGAGTGACGAAAGAAGAGTCGAGGAAGGAGAACGCTCAGGAAAATTGAATCTTAGCGCATTCATGAATTTTGTTTCGGGACGAAGTATTAATATCCCGCCCATTTCCGTATTTTCACTGAGCCGTCAAACTCTACATGAACGAATCTTCAGATTATCTCCCGATATATTGTTTTAAAAAAATTACGGCCTTGTCTTAGCCAATTGTTTCACATGACACTCAAAAATGATGGAAAACAAAAAAAAAAAAACGCTGCATGATTGTGCAGTGGTTTATTATTCCTTCGCTTCAATTATTTAAGAAGATTATCCATTTGTGATAGTAATTTTTACAACCATTTGTTAACTTTCCTACCGAAAAACAGCTTGGAAAAACTCCGTAGCAACTATTCTAATTTTAATCATTTTTATTTTCCTTAATTTCCAAATTGAAGTCTGATTTTTTTGCCTTACGGTATGATTGAAGAGTGTTCGACGATTATTCCAACGAGTATAGAACGATTTTTCTAGCTCCAAGAACTCTCAAGTCAAATTTCTGGAAATCTCCCAAATTCGACGCAAAAGCTGCGATAACTCGAGAATCAATAAAGCTATCGACCCCGCGATGGTCTCATTCGATTCAGCGTCGAAAAATCTATAGAAATTGATACCAAATACACATTTTTTTGAAAAACTTAGGAAAATATTAATTTTCTCCCCTTCAAAACCCGCCAAAAATACCAAAAATATCCTCAAAATTGAGCTAGCAATGTAATTCAAGAATTGAGCAATTTTCAGGTCAAAATTGATTTTTGGCGAAAATTTCGATGACGAAACCTTTTGGTTTATTTGTCAATAATAAACCTTGTAATCGCCCAAGAAAAAAATTTCTAACCTTCTCAAAATTTGATGTTTTACGTTTCAAGACTCCGAGTATCCATTTAAACAAATTCTGTTCGTCCGTCGTACGCCGTCAACAGTTTTCTGACAAAACTATTAAAGCTAAATTTTTGAAATTTTCACCAAAAATCAATTTTGGTCTGACAATGGCACAATTCTTCAGCCAAATCGCTACCTCTATTTTGAGAGTATTTTGGAGGGGTAGAAAATTCGGATTTCTCAGAGAAAGCTGTATTTGGTATCAATTTCTTTAGATTTTCCATGGAGGTATTGCAGTTTGTGTGTAAAATTTGGGAGATTTTCAGAAATTTGTCACGAGGGTATAACTCAACAGTTCTTGGAGCAATAAAAATCCTTCTATACTCGTTTGAATGCTCGTCGAACACTCTCTTCAACTGCACCGTTAAGCTAATAATTTAGGTTTTAATTTGAAAATTAAGAAAAATAAAAATGAAAAAATATATCAAAGTAGCTACGGAAAATTCTCATATAGTTTATCAATCTGTTTTTCGGTGGAACGTTCACGTTCACAAATAATTACTATAACAAATGGATAATCTTCTTAAATAATTATTAAAGCGAAGGAATAATAAACCACTGTAGAATCATTTGCTGCGTTTTTTAAAAGAAAATTAGAATTTTCAACTCTTAGCTTCTTTATAAAATTCAATTAAACAATCCCCTGGCGAACGATTTCCTGTTTCCTTTCTTTTCTATCTTTCGACTGTGATGAATCACTTGGTCATAATTCTCTAGCAGCAGTCCTCCGCGGATGCTTTCTCAAAGCATTGACCGATTTTCATAGCATTTGCAAACGTCCGCCGAAAAAAATTTTTTTTCGAAAAAAAAAGATTTTCGAAAAAAAAACGATCCATTGCCGCGATTTGCGAACGAAAAAAAACGCGACCACGTGGCGTCGTCGTTTTGCTAAATTCGCCGCGTTTCGTTGCAAGCGTCATACACGTGAGGAACGACTTTCGACGTCGAGAAACGCGAATGAAAAAGCTAACGCTCGTCACGAGTTCGGTGACGGAAGCTTTTTTCCGAAGTATCCTTTTCCCTTGCGACTCAAGGCTTTTCGCAGGCGGGAGTGGATTTGCAATTCATGGAGCCGTCCGCTTTAGCGACAAGCCGTATTTAGCCGACCACGCACGCTATTCTCAGCTTCGACGTCGCTATTCGAGGCTTTTCAACCCACGAGCGGCCGTTGAAATAGTCCAATGAATACCGGATCGAAAGAGCCTCTTGAGCGATGCTCTCGCGCGACTTTTGAAAATAACTTCAACATCGCCATCGCCTCGCGGGTAAACAGGATCCGCTCGCTCCGGAAGCTTGGTGAAACTGGAGTGAAAGCGAAGACAATGCGAACGCCGATCGAGATAGAGACGAGGAATTAGAGAGGAAACAATGATAAACGGATGCGATCGTTAGAGTTGAGCCGATTTCGAATAGAGCGTTCAACTATGTGAAGGCCGGATTACAACGTCTTAATGTACACACAACGTATGAAAAACGCTGCAAATGATTGTACAGTGGTTTATTATTCCATCGCTTAAATAATTATTTAAAAATACTATCCATTTATGATAATAATTATTCCGAACATTTGTCAACGTTCCCATCGAAAAACATATTGATATAGGGAAAAATTCCGTAGTAACTATTGTGATTTTAATAATTTTTATTTTTCTTAATTACCTAATTAAAAGCTAAATTTTTTGCCTAACAGTACAGCTGGAGAGAGTGTTTGACGACTATTCCAATGAGTATATAACGATTTTTATATTTCGAAGAACACTTGAGTTATACCCTCATGTCAAATTTCTGAAAATCTCCCAAATTCGACGCAAAATTAAGCTGCGATAACTCGAGAACCAATAAAACTATCGACCTCGCGATGGTCTCATTCGATTCAGCGTCCAAAAATCTATACAATGTGATACCAAATACACATTTTTCTGAAAAACCCTTGGAAAATATGAATTTTCCCCCTCAAAACCCCTCAAAAATACCCTTAAAATTGAGGCCAAGATTGACTAGACCCTTCCGATATCCAACGTATCAACTTCTATAGATTTTTGGAGCTTTGCTTTTGATTTTTGTATTTTTTTAGCTATGAAAAAGAGTTTAACGGGTTTCAAAATGGAAAAGAAAAGGATTCAGATTTATAACAATACTGTTTATAAAACCACACGGGGAGGACTGTATGGTAGCCAACTTCAATTCTACATGGGGTTGAGGCAGAGACATTATTGGCGACGTTATCTCATCTCGCATTTCTGTATTTCTAGCGCTTTCACCACTTTGGGCCTGTTCAGGAAACATCTTCTATATATAAGTAGTTTTTTTTTTTTTTTAATTATAGGTCCACAAGGCTGGGATTGTCATGAATTGGGAATTTTCTAAAACATGTCCGCTTTCACAACGAACCTCAATTCCGGCTGACGTAATAGTGATCACTCATATATTTATTACAATCGTATCGGGACCCATAAAAATGAAGGCAAAATTATAGAGTTATTTTTTCACCCGAAAATTCGCGGTGAAATAAAGAAATTTATTGAAAAAAAAAATTTGTGTCAGATTCACAAGCGACGAAATTTCAAGAGACAATCCTCAATGAAACCACATCCGAGAAATCGGGGGATCTAATATAAATTGTTATTTCGGACCTGTTAATTGACTGTTGATGAATTCGAAGTAATAAGTTTTGATTATATTAAAAGATCGATCAATTGGAATCCGTTTCGGAACCAATATTTCTTGTTTACCCGTTAGACTGCAATTTCGCAATTTGATTGTCGTGAATTTTGATCTAGCTCCCTTTGGAAACGCAAACTTGGATTGTAGCTAGTTGAATAATAAACCAAAATTAGCACAATCTACATTCCTAGACCGACATAGCGCACATTCGTTGGCCAGCTCATTTCTCTGAAAATTCCGGATGACCGGTGAAATTCAAATAATCATTTCATCCCTCGGAATCCTCATGGCTTCGGGCTAATAGCCGTCAAAGAGTGGACTAAAAAGCAATTTAAATGTAAATCAGAGGAAAACCATAATTGAAGCCTCGTTTCGGACCGATTCGGACGGATCAGCTGGGATGAGGTTGAATTCGCAATCCAACAAAATAGCCGAGGCTCTTTATTTCCTAATTAATACGGCCGCATCTTGCCCGCTCGAATATAACGACATCGTTACGTGGCTGCGTGAAAAGAAATAATTTGAGCTATTGCGCCCACGATGAAAACTCCGGAACAATGCGGGATTTTACGACTAATTTCGAGGACAATGTTGAATAATACTCGCCATTAATTGAAAATTTTTCAGCAAGTTTTATTTATGTAATTTTATATTTGAAGGCGGCTGGGGAGCAAATTTTTTTACGTTACGAATAAACAGATTTTTCGTTTAAGAAAAAAGAAAACTACCCATTTGAAACAATTAGAAAAAAAAATGTTACTGAAAAATTAGCCGGGAGAACCAAAAAATAGAAAAATTATTCTTCCAAATTCACCTTTTTGGACGGTCAAAATACTTTCATTTACAACGCAAACATGGAATTCGAAAAAAGGGAAAACGTATTGTATTATTATTATTATTATTTTTTTTTTGTGCTTACGAACTTGAGAACTCACAAAATACTAGAGAAAAACCAAAAGTTTCGAATCTGACATCAATTTTTCGGAAGTTTTCAGGTAGGAGTTTCATGTGTACTTGGGCACTTTCTTTCCTTTCTCTCCGATCTCTCATTCAGACTGTTGTTTTTTCCTATGTTTATCTGAACGTGTCTGTGGTAAAAAAAAGACATAAATCGTTATACCTCCGTAAAAAATATTTAAACTCGATGAAACTTTCAGAGAATTTTTTCCTAGTAATTGTGCAAAATTAGCCGTTTCCGAATTCTGTATGACACACAGTACTTCCGAGATATAACCGTTCAACGGATTTTCGATTTCGATTTTTAAGGGCTGAAAGAGCAAATATTTTTTTACATTTGAGGTATTAAAATGTTCGTTATTGCGAGCAGATGGCGCTTGATTTTTGGGATATTTGGTTCCACACGTTTTGGTTTTCACAGGCCGCAAAAATCAATATATTTGAACGTCCACGGTCTTGAACATTAAAGTCTTGCTTTAAGAGTCCTTAAAATGTCCGCTATGTATCCCATAATAAACCTAAATAACGAATTGTAAAGTTCAAAAAGTTTCGCCCCTTTCTAAATATTCCAATTTATTTTTTATTTTTTTCACCATGATTCAACGTGTTACGTTCTTCGGTTTCCGTCATTTCCCGACTACATCGCCGAACATTGTTTCTTTTCTCTGAAAACAATGTAGGGAGCATAAAGCCACTATCATCAATAGGAAGCCTTTTCATTGCAAACAATACAGGTTATTCGGCTAGACTAGAAAATATGACGTAACTCTTGAATGAGTAGAAACTTGATAGGTATCAATTGTCCACCATTGTTTACTGGTAGAATCCGGACCACTACTTACTACAGTACTTCAATCGTGTCCTGTATTTTCTATTTTCCTTAAAAACCTCTTTTTTAGCATCATAACACTTCAACAACATAAAAATTTACAATTTTATTTACAAATGTATATCCATTTTAATTTATTTAATTTTATTTAATTTATTTAATTCATTTAATTAATTTAATTAATTTAATTCATTTAATTCATTTAATTAATTTAATTCATTTAATTCATTTAATTCATTTAATTCATTTAATTCATTTAATTCATTTAATTCATTTAATTCATTTAATTCATTTAATTCATTTAATTCATTTAATTCATTTAATTCATTTAATTCATTTAATTCATTTAATTCATTTAATTCATTTAATTCATTTAATTCATTTAATTCATTTAATTCATTTAATTCATTTAATTCATTTAATTCATTTAATTCATTTAATTCATTTAATTCATTTAATTCATTTAATTCATTTAATTCATTTAATTCATTTAATTCATTTAATTCATTTAATTCATTTAATTCATTTAATTCATTTAATTCATTTAATTCATTTAATTCATTTAATTCATTTAATTCATTTGATTCATTTGATTCATTTGATTCATTTGATTCATTTGATTCATTTGATTCATTTGATTCATTTAATTCATTTAATTCATTTAATTCATTTAATTCATTTAATTCATTTAATTTATTTAATTTATTTAATTTATTTAATTTATTTAGTTTATTTTATTTATTCCATTTAATTATATTTACAAATTTATAACATTAATAACATTACACTTCGCTGCAATAATTTTCGCACACGCACGAGTGTTAGGTTTAAAAATCCGAACACAAGTATTTCACCGCCGGTTGTCGATAAAAGCGAAAAGTAAGCATTCAAAGACATAAATGAATTAGTATTTAATTGAGGTCAAAAGGTTAAACAACAGCGAGGCCGTCTATTTCAGGATGTTCGTTCTTGACGGCAGCGTTTTAAATTATCGTTGCAGGTAAACCTATGTGCGAAGCATATTAGTGCTGGTGAAGAGTTGGTTAGTGCTCCGTATGAGGATGGTCAGTACTGGTTAGGGTTGGTTATTGTTGGTTAGCGCTTGGTAGGTTTGGTTGGGGCTCTTTAGAGCTGGTTGGAGGGCCCTCCATTGGAAGCTCCAAGTCGCGTCTAAAAAACAGGAGGCGCAGTGATAAAACACTGTGAATCACAAGATTTGATTTGGCGGGGAAGGCTAGTCGCATGAGTGAAGGATTAGCCGAAAGTAGAACCGCAATATAGAATTATTTCATTTTACGTGACGGCAGTTAATTTCCTACGTCAAGATAGAAATAATTTTTCTCCACTGTTCAACCGAAATGCTCGGTTTTCACTGAGAATGAGTGATTAATGAATCTTTCGGAAAATATTAATTCTGCTCTACGAGCTAATCCGCACTTTCTAATGAAAAGCCCTTCTCAAACGGAGGAACCAAGGCTGAATTTTCGCTTAAGCGATTCAATTTTTTCCGAAGACGTAATGCTGTTCATCATTTAACAGATCTTTCGGCAATGGCCATTTTTTACGTTGAATCGGCCGAATTGAAAAAAAGTCTGACAGAATCGTTGATCGGTTTGCCCGAGAGTTTTAGTTCAACGGCTGTTTGCAGGAGAAATTTATTTCATTAATTTCCGACGCAATATTAGTATTTTTCAGGCTTTGAGCCTTCATTAATTCCAGAGCTGAGCTTTTCTATAATGAATTAATTTATTCAATCGTTCGACTAAAGCGGCATTTTAATCATCTAGGAACGAAGGGGAAGAGGTGAAAATTCGCCCGATACGTTTTCGTCTTTTTTCCTATCCCCAGCCCTATTATTTTACTGACGGTTATTCGCTAGAAATTTCGCTCTAGGGCTGTTCATAACGAAAATTCCTTGTTTCCGCTCGAAGAATATATCAGCGTCGGTATTGCATGGGGAAATTATACCGCCACATAAAAATGCGATCTGCTATTGAAATAAAATTCGTGTTACGAGCCTTCCGACGTCCTCCGTTTTTCCTCTTCTATCGCCGGTTATTGCGGAGCTGAACTGCCGCAAGCGGTGTTCTCGTTCCGATGCCATCAGACTTACATTTTTACGGCGTTTTTACTACTCCGTCACCGCGTATCTCGGACGGCAGTTAGTTTCCTGATACCAAAACCGGCTATAGGAGTGAATTTCTGCGGGAAATGAAGAGATAATGTAAATTCGAAACGTTTTTGTTTAGCGTAATTAGCTGATCCCTACGACGAATCGAGTGTTCTGCGAATTTTAGTTTCGAAGTAATAATAAGCCGTTTTAAGTTTATTTAAACCGCTTGTATTATTTGAAAAAAATTCTTCTTTTTTTTTAACCATTTCAAATTGTTTTGTTTCCAAGCACTTTTTTTATAAAAAAAAAGGTTTAATTAACGTGAAATAATTCCTTTGTAAAGTGTTTGGTTTTCCATTGAGCTATAAATAAACTTCGATGAACTTCGATTTCAGTTTGTGCCAAAGAGGAAAAATTCACGCTCACCATATTCACGCTTTAAAACTGTAAATTGTCATTCGTAGATCAATAAATTCGATACCTAATAATTAAAACCGGGAAAAATTAGTTTTTGGCATGTTATTATCGAGAACTATCACGTCGGACTAATTTTTCAACTGAATGCATCCACTAACTACGCCCACAAATCCAGAAAAATTTACAAAAAAAAACTTAATTTTCCCAACAAAAAAAACCTCCTTTTGATTTTGCGAGGAAAATCAAATAAAAAAAGTAGGAAAATTAGAAAATTGCTCGATTTTTAGACGAATCGGGTACGTAAATTTTAAGAGTTTTCGCGAGTTTTTAGGAGTTGAAATTAGTTTTGTCCAATGTTTCGAAACTTGTTTATGATATTGATCTACAAGTTCTCGAATTATAGCAGCATTTTCAAAATGTTGAAAAATGCCTTAATTTTGAGAATTTATGGAGCTAGGAAAATCGTTCTATACTCGTTAAAACGCTCATGAAACTCTCGTAAGCTTTTTCGTTGGGCAATTTGGCATCAAGTAAAGTATTTACAGTTAATTCACAGTTTTCATTCAAAGTGGAAATATTGATCCGAAATTTGGACGAGAGGAAATAAAATCTCGTATTTGGAATCAATGTTCCTTTCATTTGTCCAATCGCTGCTGATATTATCAAGAATTCGTTCATAAAAATCCTTAGGATTGTTTTAAAAACCAACAAGCCCAATTTTCGACCCGAAACACAATCGAAATCCATAAAAAACCGTTTAAAGCATCGGAAAACCCAATTTCAGAAATCAATTTTTTACCAACCGAAAAATAATAGGTTGTTTTAACGGTCGGATTTTTTGTCTTAATGAGTTTTCATCATCGCGTTTTTTAATGTTTTGGAATTTTTAAAAATGTTCTTTGTTTTTCCTTAATTTTTTCCAGATTTTCTACGGTGCTGTTTTCTTTTTAAATCGGTTTTATAATCGGTGCGTTTTATTTATGTGTCATTGTTTTGTGTTTTTCGACATTTTTAGTATTTTTACTTCTTTGTTTACGAATTATTTGTTCGTATTTAGCTATAACCTACCTCTACCACCGTCCACTGAGCCGTCTCCCCCGTCATGCAAATTTATTTTTGGAGAACCACCCCGATATTGATTTTTTTTTACCCCCCTCAGAAGTATAAAAACTGTTTTTTTCCTTTAATTTTTTACATGTTTTTCTTTAAATTTTTAACCAGTATTTACTTATATTATGTTTAATCAAGAAGCGCTGTTATTTAATTTAAGTTTATTGGGCACATTATGCCCGTAAAAATGTAAAATAAATAAATAAATAACCCAAGCCGAGTAGAAATTCGGAAAAAAAATTACGACCCCGAGGCCGGTTTTTTTAGGAATTATTTTTGGTGTAGTTTGACGTGAAATATTTAAACGGACTCGGTTTCATTTTCAATTCGCGTTTTTTAAATGTATTTCCACCGATTTCACATTAACAGTGATTTTAACACGGTTTATCAATATGAAATCTGATCAACATTTTTTGTT
Source organism: Tupiocoris notatus (assembly GCA_037159825.1). Lineage (NCBI taxonomy): Eukaryota > Metazoa > Arthropoda > Insecta > Hemiptera > Miridae > Tupiocoris > Tupiocoris notatus. Next base: position 159,448 of record JASJUZ010000225.1, on the reverse strand, counting down.
TTATTATTTCATCGTTTTTCTTTCCATTATTTTTTCGATTCCATTATTTCGGAAATTTATGAACGACTGGCGTTCATATAAATCGTATAAGGCCTTTGAAGATTGCAGAAAAATTGCAGATAATTGACGAAATAAATATTGCGCCGAATATTTTTCCGCACTTCGATCGCCGACGAGGTTTTCGAACATTAGCGAAGATGTAAATTTATTCCTTCGAGAAAATTGCCTTCGCTGCTCTCCGTTGTTGTCCGAGGCTCGTCGGATGTAGATGTATGCATATGCACATTTCTCGAATATCAACCGCTCGTAGTCCCTTGCAGCCTTCAGCCCATTATGCGGTGTTGTTAGAGACAATATTGGTCTGGGCGACCGGAACCCCTTCCATCTGCCAATAAGCATTATCTTACCTCGCCAAATACACGTGTTACACTTGCGGAGCAGATCGCGAACGACGGCGCGCAATTTCGAAACAACAGAGGCGACTGGACAAGAAAAAAGACGCAAGTTCGAGGGATTATGCAGCGATATAGAGACGCTCTCGACGAATTCGGACGGTTTATTAACCGGCTTCAAAAGGAAAACGTTTGAAAAACGCTGCTCATGATTGTACAGTGGTTTATCATTCCTTCGCTTCAATATTGATTTTGAAAGACAATCCATTTGTGATTGTTTCGAACATTTCTGAACAATCCCGCCGAAAAACAAATGGTAACTATAGGGGAAAATTCCGTAGCAACTATTGAAATTTTAATCAATTTTATTTTTCTTAATTTCCTAATTAAAAGCTAAATTTTTTGCCTTACCCTACAGCTGGAGAGAGTGTTTGACGACCATTCCAATGAGTATAGAACGATTTTTATAGCTCTAAAAACTCTCGATTTAGGTCAAATTTCTGAAAATCTCCCAAATTCGACACAAACGCTGCGATAACTCGAGAACCAATAAAGCTATCGAACCGGAGATGGTCTCATTCGATTCAGCGTCCGAAAATCTATACAATTTGATACCACGTACACATTTTTCTGAAAAACCGTGGAAAATATGAATTTTCTCCCCCTCAAAACCCCCCAAAAATACCCTTAAAATTGAGCTAGCAAGTTGGTACAAGAATTGGGCCGCCGTGGGACCGAGATTGATTTTTGGTGAAAATTTCAAGAATTTAGCTATTATGGTTTCGCCGGAAAAGTGTTGACGGCGTACGGCGTACATTTTAGAATTTTTTTTTTTTCAAAAATTCATGCCTTAATTTTGAGCTAGGAAAATCGTTCTATACTCGTTAAAACGCACATAAAACTCTCGTAAGCTTTTTCTTTAGGCAATCTGGCATCAAGTAAAGTATTTACAGTTAATATTCAAAACAGTATATAAAGCGTAATATTTACAGTCAATCATTTCCAACGAAGACTTATCAATTAGTGACCAATCTTTTTTCAAATTATTTCATTTCAATTTAATTAATTTTATTTCATTTTTCAACATTTAATTTTTTACTATTATTTTTCTAATTTATTTTTCATTCCTTTATTTTTTGCGGCCGTTTTACGTACAAGAGAACCCGTTCGGTAAAGTCGAAATGAATAATTCGATTTCGGTTACGGAAAATGATTTTCCCACGGCAAAAACCGAATCCTCAGGTGGCAACTCGATCTTCCCAAGGGCACGCATCGAATGACGCGGAAATGGAAAAGGAGCGGAAGTTGGAAGCAGTTCGGTCTCAAACCGCGCAGCCTAGGTAATTGAATACGGTGGGAAGATCCGACGTTCTGGCAAGTCATCGCCGCTTGGAAGAGACTGCAAGGTCGAGGTAAATAGTTTATACGGCACGCAAGGTATGTGGGGCCAACTTGCGGTAACTAAGTTGGGCCCCGTTTGCCTCCAACGGACGGCCAGGATCCTCCTGTGGTAACCTGAGGTAACGCAATTCGTAACGCGGCGTCCCTAGGCGAAATCTTCGACGCTTACTCGGATCATAGCCGGCAGGACGTTCTTTCCTTAGGAAAATCACGGCTCGTCGAAAACATCGAGGGGAAAATTGAGGGGGAAAGTGTGGGAGGAAAACGTGTTTGATCTTTCGAAAACTCGTGGCAGGGAAAATATCTGTTCTCGCCATATCTACCAGTTTTTTCTTTTGTATTAATCCCCCGGCAAAACCCTTCCATTTGTTTCCACCCGTTCGATTTCAAAAGGAAACAACATTTTTTTGCCTCTAAAGATAACTATCGGAACGGTTATCAGCAGAATCGTGAGGCGATTTGAGGCACGATGACGTGCGACGAGATAGGCGAGGAGATAGGAGGTTGGATAGTATGCAGGAGAATACTAAAATGAAAGAAAGATCGGAAAAGTGGGGATGAACCCACGTAAAATAAATTAGAATTAGCAAAAGAATGTGAGAGACCTTATCTCAGGGAATAATAGGAAGTTGAAAAGAAATGCAAGATATAAAAATAATTGATGTAATTAAAAAGTTTAAAAGAATTTCTCAAATAAAAAATGTTACTACAACTTCCAGACTCTCCTGCAAGGATAAAATAGACGTAAGAAATCAAAAACTTAATACACCCTCGCAAGGGAAAAATAAAATAAAATGTCCAGGATCGTAGACGATCAATACACTGTTCTTAAAACTCACCTACCTATCGGCCGGCATAGGAATAAAAGGGAATTGGGATAGGAAATACCGAGAACGACGATGATGATGACGAAGAAGAGATTAGGCGACCGGTTCAGCCGTTGATACCAATCTGCGACGTCTGCGGTATTCCAATCGACCAAACGGGACGACAGTTCTGTCAGCCGATAACTTGAAACTGTGGAAAACCACATCCGTTAAATATTTGAAAGCCGTTTATTAATACTGATCGGAACGTGCTGTGCCCAATACATACCGGTAAGGTAATAAATTGACATAAGCCAAACTCGACGAACTGCGACGACAGCTACGACGACGACGAAAGATAATTATTTGCTTCGATTGACGGAAGGAAAGAGAACGGACGGTAATTCCAAAGAAATTCGGGGAGGTCGAAAACGAGACACGAGACGTTATCGCCAGGCGTCGGGAAGGAAAAAAAAAGAATTATCGAGTCAGCCGCAGGCCGGTAGATATCAGGTTGTCCATCTTATCTATCGCATTACCTCTTTGCATGCCTCTCGTCTCAACCGCGTTAGACAAAAAGTTTTCATGGCACAATAGGGGTAGTTAGTTCTAGTTAGGGCTGGTTAGAGCTAGTTAATTCTAATTAGAGCTTGTTAGGGCTGCTTTGTGCTGGTTGAGGGTGGTTCTTGCTAGTTAAAGATATTTAGTGCTGTTTAGGGCTGCTTAAATCCAGTTATTACTGGTTAGATCTGGTTGGTTCTAGTTAAATGCTAGCTAGGGCTGGTTAAATCCAGCTATTGCTGGTTAGAGCTGGTTAGTTCAAGTTAAAAGCTAGCTAGGGCTGGTTAGGGCTACTTAAATCGAGTTATTTTTGGTCAGAGCAAGTTAGTTCTAGTTAAAAGCTAGCTAGGGCTGGTTAGGGCTACTTAAATCGAGTTATTACTGGCTAGAGCTGGTTAGTTCTAGTTAAAAACTAGTTAGGGATGGTTAGGGCTATTTAAATCGAGTTATTACTGGTTAGAGCTAGTTAATTCTAGTTAGAGCTGGTTAGGGCTGCTTTCTGCTGGCTAAGGGTGGTTAGTGCTAGTTAGAGCTATTTAGTGCTGTTTAGGGCTGCTTAAATCCAGCTACTACTGGTTAGAGCATGTTAGCTCTAGTTAAAATCTAGTTGGGGCTGGTTAGGGCTGCTCAAACTCAGCTGTTACTGGTTGGAGCTAGTTAGTGCTAGTTAGGGCTGGTTGAGGGTGGATAGTGCTAGTTAGAGCTAGTTAGCTCTTTAGGGCTGCCTAAATATAGTTATGGCTGGTTACAGCTAGTTAGTTCTAGTTAAAAAATAGTTAGGACTGGTCAAGGCCGGTTAGCCCTTTTTAGGGCTGGTAATGTATAGTTAGTGGTGGTTGGTGCCGGTTAGCGTTGGTTAGGGCTGGTTAAATATAGTTAGTCCTAGTTAGGGCTGGTTAGGTCTTCGTGCTGGTTGGGGGGTTAGAGCTGGTTAAGTGTAATTAATGCTGGTTGGATCAGCCATTTGATTGAGGGGGAAGGCTCCTTGCGCCATAACAACGGATAGAACCAATCGAACATAACTCGTTGCTTCGTATCGCGAGCGTGTTGGAGTTAACGTAAAGTAAACGCGTCAGTAAACGCGTCGACCGCGTCAAAACGCCAGTAAAGTGTCAGCCTGAGACTCCCAACACCAACGTACCAAGCCGCGTTCGAAACGCTAGTTTCCCTTACCTGGGTTTCCACAGCGAAGCCATCCTTCCCCGGCCGACCTTCACATTTCAAGGCTCGCCGGCTCTTACGCTCCCTTTACGTCCCTCGTTACGAAAATCCGATTCCCTCTACGTCCGCACGTTGGCTCGCGGCTCTTGAAATCCATTCCGGGGCTTATTTGATATTCCGAATAGCGCTTCTATGATCGGTCGGAGCAACGAAGAGCCAGGTTCTCCTTCTGACGCAGTAACGACCCGGGAATATTCTCTTTCGGCTGTCTTCCAAAATAGAAGCGAACACTGCGGTCGGGAAATTCCGTATTGTTTATGTATCTAATATTTTCACGTGGACACGAGAAACACTTAGGATATTTCGGACGTAGAACTTGGATTCCAGTTACGGTCTGTTTTGTATTCAAGAACGCCATCTCTTTTTCTGCTCTTGGCTCGAAAAGCCTTTAAGAACCCTTCCCTTCCCTGATAGCGGTCTCTCGGGTACGGGAGAATTGGAAAACGCCACGGGAGGAGTGAACGGCGTCAGGCGAGGAAAGTTGATGCGGCACGGGAATGTGAATATATGTTCTTCCATTCCGGAGATTATTTTTTCACTGCAATGCTGCACGCGATTCGATCTCGAACTACTTTTGGTCTATTATTTAATGATAAACCATTGTAATCGCACACGAGAAAAAATTTCTCAAAATTTGATGTTTAACGTTTCAACGCATGTAAAATCCGAATATCTAATAAAAACGCTGCAAATGATTGTACAGTGGTTTATTATTATTTCGCTTCAATAATGATTAAAGAAGACTTTCCATTTGTGATTTTAATTATTCCGAACATTTGTGAACGTTCCCACCGAAAAACAGATGGTAACTATAGGGAAAAAATCCGTAGCAACTATTGTAATTTTAATCATTTTTATTGACGAAATTACAGAAGCTAAATTCTTGAAACTTTCACCAAAAATCAATCTTGGCCTGACAATGTCTCTATTCTTTAGCCAAATCACTTCACTTATTTTCGAGGGGTTTTGAGGGGGTGCGAATTCGTATTTTCCAACGTTTCCCAGAAATTTTTCTTATTTCGATTTTTACAAACCGCAAAACTGAATATATTTGAACGCTGGAGGACTTTAAATTTTTCTATATGACAGCTCAATATCGCTTCATTTTTATTATTGCGGTCACACACAGTACATCTTCATAAAACGCATTTTTATCTATTTGATTCGAGCGCTTTTGTAATTTTCGGGTCTATTTGCTTTAAATATTACCAACTATGACCACGTTCAGAAAATTTTTTATGTATAGTATTGATCACACGCAGTACTTCCGCCGTTTTCTGCTGTTGAGATCTTTAAAGGCCGTAAAAATCAATAGTCAATGTATATATCCAGTTACCGACTCAAACACGGAAGTACTGTGTGATCTATGCACACCACTTGTTTCAATGGCTATTATAAAACCAAGCGAAAACGAATATTTCATCTCATCTTATCTTCTCTTATCTCAACTTATTTCGTCTTTTCCACATCGAGGCATCGCTTTAATTTCCCTCTCAACTCCTTGAAATTATCTCGTATAGATCTGAGAGGATCAGATGAAACCCAAGTCCAATAATCGACTCGATTTCAAAGGTCGAAGAGTCGCATCAAAATGCCAACATTATGCGATCTTATTACTAAATTTCATCGGCAACGTTTTCGATTCAACAGGCCAAAATCAAAAGCGATCTTAACGGCGACTTCATTCCATTGTAAAACGCGGAGAAAATAACTTCAGCGACAAAAGGTGGAAACCGTTTTACGAGAGTCCATCGCGAAAAGGACAAGAGACAACGTAGCTCATTCGCTTCTGCGTCTACGGTATTTTCATCCCATCTACGTCTTTGTCCTTGTTACCGCTCGACTGAAATCGCAAGGACTCCTTTGAGGATGATACAAAATTAAGGTGCCCCGGACTTCGCTCAGTTGAGCGCCTCCAGACCCTTGAAAGCCTCTCGAGTCCGCCGCCGAAGTGCTTCTGCATTTTTCATCCCGAGCATTGTTGCCGCTCTTCATTCCGCAAAGTCAAGACAAAGACTCGGCGGAGACGTTCATAATGTACAGCATAAGTCGTATCCCGTTTTGGAAATTAATATTCACCGAACTGGGGGGTATATTAAAATTTGGGGGGAAAACGCTGCAAATGATTGTGCAGTGGTTTATTATTCCTTCACATCAATAATAATTTCAGAATACTATCCATTTATGATAGTAATTATTCAGAACATGTGTAAACGTTTCAGCCGAAAAACAGATCGGTAACTATCGGGCAAAATTCCGTAGCAACTATTGTAATTTTATTCAATTTTATTTTTCTCAATTTCCTAATTGAAAACTAAATTTTTTGCCTAACGGTACAGCTGGAGAGAGTGTTTGACGACCATTCCAACGAGAACGATAGAACGATTTTTATAGCTCCAAGAACTCTCAAATTATACCCTCAATTAAAATTTCTGAAAATCTCCCAAATTCGACACAAAAGCTGCGATAACTAGAGAACCAATGGAGCTATCGACCCCGCGATGGTCTCATTCGATTCAGCGTCCAAAAATCTATACAATTTGATACCACGTACACATTTTTCTGAAAAACCGTGGAAAAATATTAATTTTTTCCCTCTCAAAACCCTCCAAAAATACCCTTATAATTGAGCTAGCAAGTTGGTTCAAGAATTGGGCCGTCGTAGGACCGAGATTGATTTTTGGTGAAAATTTCAAGAATTTAGCTATTATGGTTTGGCCGGAAAGTGTTGACGGCGTACAGCGGACAGACAGAATTTTTTTTTTATTGGATATTCGGATTCTACATGCCTTGAATCGAAAAATATCAAATTTTGAGGGGCGGTTATAAATTTTTTTTTCTTGGGCGATTACAATGGTTTATTATTGAATAATAAACATGTTCTGAATAATGACTATCTGAAATGGATAGTCTTCTGAAATTATATTTGAAGCGAAGGAATAATAAACCACTGTACAGTTATTTGCAGCGTCTTATTTACGACCGAACTATAATAGATAATTCTTGAAATGTCTTCTTAAATCATTGAAGCAAAGGAATAATAATTTGTAGCGCAATAATTTGCGTTTTTCGTTTTCAGGGCGCAAAAACCAATAAATAACAAGGGGGGAAAATCGCTAACTATTTGCTTTACAACAAAAAATGTAAAAGCTAAAATGAAGAAAGAGCAAAAAAAAGACGCGAACAGTGTACAATGAAGAGTGAATAAATGAAGAGTGAATCTTACAAAAGTGCGTAATCGTCTCCACCTACACGATATTGGAGAGTTTTAGTGAATTTCGCGTTTTTTGAACACTCAAACGTGGGAGTTTTGGTTACTTTGTTAAATCGTATGTCTCTAATTGTCACAACAATCCGCCATCAAAAATTCACTAAAACTCTCCATCAGTTATTCACTATTTTGCAAGTAAGTATTTCCACGGTTAAACTGCGGTATCATCATTTACAGAAGAGGCTTAAATGTGTTGAAAAAATTAAAAGTCTAAATGGCGCTGACAGAAGTGTTGTACTTCGAAATTCTGATATAGAACTATTTGAATTATACCGTTTTTCACGAAGCAGAGGTAAAAACGAGCCAAGATGAGATGGAATTCACTCACCTGAAACCAAAACATCAATCGATAATAATATTAAAATTTTCTAATATAAAAAAAATTCAATCAGTGGATAACAATATTGAAATTTTCTAATATGAAAAATTCAATCAATTGATAACAATATTAAAAATATCTAAAATAAAATAATTCTAAAATAAAAACTACTGAACTTTTGGTTCGCAGCTGTCGAAGTATTACGAAACGAATTGGAACTCTCGATAAAATGTAACGTCATTCCCGAAGAAAATAAGTCGAACGGAAGCAGTACGTGCTCGCCGTTGAGCGACAAGGCGTATTGCGAGTCGCGTGTGCGTGGAATGGCAACGAAATAGAATGGGGGAGAAATAAGGGACGAAATTGAGCCGAGTGAAACTCACCAGAGGGAAGAAATTAGTTCAATTGACGTGCGACGTATAGTAAGGTGTAAAGAGTGGGAAGCAACCGATACGAAGAACGATATTGTCTTATTTCAAGAGAACAATTAACTTGTTGGCTGTTCAGTTAGCCGAAAAAGAACCAGTCGAAACGAAACAATTGTCAATTTTCGCAGACAAATAATATTTTTTTGCTTTATTGAATCAGAACTCTTTCCCTTTTTATTATTATTTTTTTTTTTTATTCGGTACCTAACAGAAATGTTTAATCGCCCAAAAAAAAATCTATAAATATAATATTTTCCTTCTTGTCGCATTTCTTGATGTCCCGGGGTTGTGAGAGAAGAAAAACTAGGCGACTCATTCTCCAGTTCTTTATTGCCTGGCCGAGCACTTTCGCCCATTCGGGCATCTTCAGGGCTGCATAGGTCCATCTGGTACCAATGACCGAGTCTGGCGTATAACACGTTAAAAAGGGTCGTATCACAGCATCTTAGAAGGTTGGTTGTATATTAGCAGTAGGGTTAAAACGTTGTCAAATATTAATAAATAAAACGAAAAACTTATTGGCTAATAGGAATGTTATTATTTAGATGACTGACTAGATTCTGATCTCGGCCGAGGAATAAAAATGGAGAAAAAGTCGCAGTCTCAATCTCCCCCTCATCCTGACAATATCAGAAAAAAAGCGACACCCTAAGGAAGTAGGTTATTTATATTAAATCACATCTTGTCTGCCTGGTTTCTTTATATCCTGAACCATAGGGAAGATGCCCGAATGGGCGAAAGTGCTCGGCCAGGCAATAAAGAACTGGAGAATGAGTCGCCTAGTTTTTCCCCCCCTCACAGCCCCCGGACACCTTTAAATATTATGTTTTACGTTTCAAGGTCTCCTGGCTAGTTTTTCTACAACAAATGGACAAGGCCTTCGTACGAGTTTCTTGATTTTATAATTGGTTATACCTGTTACCGACTCAAAAATGGAATTTCTGTGTCATCTATGCACATCACCGGTTCAGTAACAATATTGTATTGGCCTACGATTGCGGCCTTGGATTAGTTACTCGATTTTTTAATGTTTACACCTATCTGCCGACTAAACATGGAATGTACTCACGGAAACATGGTTTAAGTACTCGCGATCAATAGAGTTTTCCAATAACCGAAGTGACAAAACGGGGAGAAATCGATCGAACGGAAATCTACAAAAAAAGAACGCGCGAGCTTTATAGTGTTGACAAAAGAAGAAAGTATTTTTTGTTTTCCTCAAACGGGGAAACATTTCGAGACGAAAACATCCCCGCTTCGGCCGTCATGCCGTTGCGAACGTTTTGATCCCAGTTTCAAAGTTTACCCGTGCGTGCGTTACAAAGGAAAGCCGCTTTTTCCGAAGTTCTCCGAAAACCTGGGATCGGAAAAGCGAAGAATTTCGTCGCGGAGGCTGGTGAAAAAATACGAAAACATAAAAAAAATAGTTGGATGCGAAATGCGTCGAGTGTAAATTGATAATTCGAGCTATTTTACGAGAGTTAATTAAAACTTTCTAATTTTATTCGGGTTTTTTTATTTTTTATTTTTTATATATTTTAAATAATTTTTTTTTTAAATAGTTTTGGAGTTTTCTGAATTTTTTTCTCAGAAAGAAGTTCAAACGATCGGATTTTTCGAAGGTAAGATTCATGACCGGATATAATATGCACGTTTTTGACAGTAATCATGAATCGAAGCCGCCGAAAGGAATTTTTCCATTTAATGGCACGCCGCGAGAGGGAAGCGAAAATTACCAGAGCTTGTAAAGAAAGTGAGAGATTCGGAGAAAAATAGTCGTAGAAAGGCATCGAGAAAAAAGGAAAGAAAGCAATGGATCGAAATAAATTAGGACGTTAACTAAGGGCCGGCCTTTTCAGTAGAGACCGTCCAAAAACCCCATCCTAGTTTTCCCTCGGCCCTTTCAACCCTCATTACTCAGATGTTATCCCCAGCAGAGCTGAAATAACAAACTCTTCTCGTTCGTCAGTCGAGAACCTCGTGCCAAAGTCCCCTTGTTCTCTCTTTCTATTTCTCTCATTCCCGCAGGACCTGACCCGCAATGTACTCGAATAATCTAAGGGAAGAAATCCCGATCGAGTTCACATCGGTCGTCTCGAATAGTTCGATCTACGGGAGTAATTAAGCGGAATACGTCGAGGAGAAAATTGACACATCTTGAAACTTTATGGAAACTCAAAAATGGAATGAAGAATTCTAAATCTACGGGTCGATAAATTATAACGCCGCAGGGTTTACGCAACATTCAGCCGACTAATTCCCCAAAAAAAAAGTCTAATTTTCTCGATACGGGAGAGAATTGAATGGAACAATAAGTCGACCGAATTCAAGAAAGAAAAATAAAAAAATACACAGTAGAGGAATAGCGATAAAACTGTGGAAGTACGGTGTGTGATCCACTGGATAAAAATCAAGCGTCATCAAAGCGGAAGCATCGAACGATTTTAGACCCACAAACGCACAAAAAATATTTACTCCTATAAACTGTAAAAATCGAAATAGAAAAAAATTTCTCAACATTTCATCGAATTTCGTTAATTTTTCACAGAGGTATGACACACGGGCACACAGGTATTTTTACGATAACGTTATATTAGTTCAAATCTATGTACGGATTTTTCCACTGAATTTTAGAGTGTTACTACGGAAATTTGTGGTGGCCATCAGAAAAGCCAGTATTTTGATCAGCCAATACTGATTTTCGTGCTCAAGCCCCGATTGAATTGATACAGGGTAGAAAATCAACGGAAACTATTTCTTTTTTGCTGATCGATTGAAAAAACCTGACTTAAAAAAAAAAATTTTGAAAATACAAGTCGTGGTAATTTTCATTTTAAATTTTTTTTTTTTTTACTTCCATGTTTACGTAGTAAATGGAAGTATTGATTTTGGTTTGTTATTCAATAATTAATCATTGTAAACGCCCAAGAAAAAAAAATGTTCAAACCCCCTCAAAAGTTGACGTTTCACGTTTCAAGGCATCTAGAATCCGAATATCCAAAAAAAATCTCTCCGTCCACCGTCAACACTTTTCTGAAGAAACTACCTATAAAAGATAAACTCTTGAAATTTTCACCAAGAACCAATCTTGGTCTGACAATGACTCAATTCTTTAGCCAAATCGCTACCTCACTTTTAAGGGTATTTTTGGGAGGTTTTAAAGGGGGAGAAAATTCGTATTTTCCGACATTTTTCAAAAAAATAGATTGAATCAATTTCTATAGATTTTTAGACGCTGAATCGATTTTGACCATCGCGGGGTCGATAAGCTTATTGGTTCTCGAGTTAGCGCAGCTTTTGGGTTGAACTTGGGAGATTTTCACAAATTTGGCATGACTGTATAACTCGACAGTTGTTGCTATAAAAATCGTTCTATACTCGTTGAAATGCTGGTCGGACACCCTCTTCAACTATACCGTAAGGCAAAAAATTCAGATTTTTATTTGGTAATTAAGAAAAATAATTATGTATTATTAAAATTACAGTAGTTCTCACGAAGTTTTCCACTATAGTTACCAATCTGTTTTTCGGCGTGAAAGTTCTCCAAAGTTCCGAATAATGAAATGGATAGTCTCCTAAAAATCATTATTGAAGCGAAGTAATAATAAACCACTCTACAGTCATTTCCAGCATTATTTTATTCGCGCATACATTTTCTAGTAGATTTTACCGATTTCGACTCGACAAAACGGAGCTTCCTTTTTGACGACTAAACAAAAAACTATCACCCTCATGAATTCAACTCCGACAACCATGAGCCAATGATTTGAATGAGAATGGAAACCGAGAAGCTAGAAGCGGTTCAACAGTAAGGGTTGAAATGGCGGGTAATTGAGAACTCGTAAACTGTTATTAGCGAAGTTCAGCGCAGATGCCGGTTGCGAAAAGCGTCCGTAAAGTTTTAATAACGGCCCGCCCGACTAGTCCATTCAATTGCAACCAGCTTCCCTCGCTGTCGATTAGAAACTCGGCCGTCGTTGTCGTGGAAATCTGTTCGCTCGACGCATGAGCCGCTGTAAGTTACGAGCTCGCGAGGAAAAAACCGAGCGTATGGTGATTCAGAGCTTAAATGAACTTCAACTAGTCCACTACAACTAACAAAAGACCGAGTAGAAACCGGTTCGAATCAGCTCGTTCTAATTTTACCGAGAGCCAGGCGAACGAAAAGGCGAACGAGGGATTAGAATTGAAAACGTAGCTTTCCGGATAAAAAGCACCAGGTAAAAAGCGACCGTTTCCATTTTAGGCCGTTATTCAGCTGGATATGGACATGAAAATAGGATACGTTGTGAATTTCAATTTATGCGAAAACATCAAAGGTGAATGTATGATTTGGCGGCAGTTTTTTTTTTTTTTCAAGTTGCATGCAAATGATTGTACAGTGGTTTTATTATTACTTCGCTTCAATAAGGATTTAAGAAGTCTATCTATTTGTGATAGTAATTATTTCGAACATTTCTGAACAATCCCACCGAAAAAAACGCTGCAAATTATTGTACAGTGGTTTATTATTCATACGCTTAAATATTGATTTAAGAAGACTATCCATTTGTTATTCCGAACATTTGTAAACGTTCCCACCGAAAAACAGATGGTAATTATAAGGGAAACTCCATAGCAACTATTGTAATTTTAATCATTTTTATTTTTCTTAATTTCCTAATTAAAAGCTAAATTTTTGCCTTACTCTATAGCTGGAGAGAGTGTTTGACGACCGTTCCAATGAGTATAGAACGATTTTTATAGCTCCAAGAACTCTCAAGTTATACTCTCATGTCAATTTTCTGAAAATCTCCCAAATCCGACACAAAAGCTGCGATTACTCGAGAACCAACAAAGCTATCGACCCCGAGACTCATTCGATTCAGCGTCCAAAAATCTATATAATTTGATGCCACGTACACATTTTTCTGAAAAACCATGGAAAATATGAATTTTCTTCCCCTCAAAACTCCCCAAAAATACCCTTTAAATTGAGCTAGCAAGTTGGTTCAAGATTTGGGCCGTCGTAGGACCGAGATTGATTTTTGGTGAAAATTTCAAGAATTTAGCTATTACAGTTTGGCCGGAAAACTGCTAACGGCGTACGGCGGACAGACAGAAAACACCATAAACCAAGAAAAAAAATTTTCTTACCCCCTCAAAATTTGATGTTTTACGTTTCAAAGCATGTAGAATCCGAATATCCATGAAAAAAAATTCTGTCCTGTCTAAATATGTTAAGTAAAACTGAACTGAGTGCGCAAATCAATAGTTGTGATGAAAAGTCGGTTATTAGCGGAAGAAAACACGTTTTTCGACATTCATACGTGTTTTTCTCCAGTTGGCAGTAGAGTAAACATTTTAGTATTTTTTATTTTTATGAAAAAGTATAATTTTTTATCTTCGCATATCTTCTATTATTCATTTTCATATTTTTAAAAATTATCTAATTTACAAATTTTCACATATTTAATTTCATAATTTAAATCAGTTTTTACAGCTTTCGAAAATATTTTTCCCTCCCCGCTCTCATCAGCTATCACCCAAAACCAATCCACTAAAATTCCACACTCTACACGTAATTAACCATCGACAAAAGCGACCAATTTAAATCGTCTCCGTTCGATAGAATTTCTCGACGTTCACGAAAAATGCTAGTTTACAATCGGCCTTGACAAACGACGTCGAATCGGATTTTTCCTATGTTGATTATTTATTTCACCCGGAGCCCGGTTCGACATTCTTTTCAAACCGAAGCCGCTCGTATCTGTTGGTCTTACTCTCGCCCGAACGAATTCACCTCTCGGAAGCCGAGATTCAATGGAAGCCAATCAATCAGAGCTCTGAGTCAACACGAAGGTATCGAAGTGGATCGAAAAGAGCCGAGGACCTCGGGAGCGAATGAGTAGAGAATACCGTCGAAATCCGAAGAAAGCAATACCCTTTACAAGAGCTTCGGAGGGTTATGAAAGTGATTTTATATCGGGGAAAAAAAGAGCTCGGCTTTTTTCAATTCGACGAATGATTCCCATGATTGAATTTCACTTTATCGAGCGGCTTCGCTGCGAAGTCGAGGTTTCCATGATGTCCACATTTGCTCGAATAAGAAGTTCACAGGATGTTCGTGGTACTTTTTCTTTACCTTTTATCCCGAGAGATCGCCGCAGCTTAGAATATAGTACACGTTTCATGATAACATAATGCTTGTTTAAATAAATCGACTTTCTTAACTTAAAAAAAAAATGTAACAAAAAAAATGTGAAAAATGTGGTCAAAATAAATGAAAAAAGTAGGCGAAAAATCATTTTTAAACAATGGACAAAGAATCGAAAGTGGACCAAAAAAAAGGAAAATATTATTACAAAAAAAAAATTTTTAAAAAAATGAGAAAAAAATCATAAGACATTTAAACATAAGAATGAAGAATAGGGCGATTTTCTAATATTGTGCACAAAAAGGTGAAAAAATGGGGACAAAAAATTTAAAAACACACGGACAAAAAATGAGACATGAATAATTTTCTAAAATGTCGACAAAAAATAATTATTAAAAACATGTGAACAAAAATAATAGGTAATATCGACAAAATTTTTTTTAAAAATGACGAATTAGCTTTTTTAATTTTCACAAATAATAAGATAAAAAACGTGTGGATAAAAAATAGTAATAAATAATTTACACAAAAAATTTCAAAACACGTAGACGAAAAAGTGGACAAAAAAGCGAGACAACGAGTAAAAAAAATCTAAACTAATGTGGACAGAAAATAATTAATACATTTTGACAACCAAAATTTTTTAAAAACGAGGATGATAAAATTTTTACGCAGATAATTAATAGCTTAATAGATTCTAGTCCGCGTTCACGATAAAATTTGTCACATACGTATACAACCCAGCAAATAATATTAACCAGTTAAGTTCTTCGTGAATTTGAATATTTTTAAATCCGATGAAATTATTGTTTTTATCTTCAAGCAGTCAGTCGTTCAGAGAGTGTCCGCGACCGTACTCCAAAATAAAACAAAATTAAATGAAAATCCTTATTAATCGGCTTATCCGGTAGAAATCTGAATTTCACCTTGCATATAACGGATTTAATCGCTTCACTATTCAAAACGTTTTCGCGTGCAACGTCGGCATCTCCAAACAATCCGAGTCGATGTTCGTGAGCAATCTGGATTAGCGTGACCGTGGGTGCACTTCGTTGAGTAAAATCCCTCGTTAATTTCTATAGGGCTACGTTTTCTTCAGTCTCATTCCTTCGTAGTTATATTTCCTCCGTCTCACGAAAGGGAAAGAACGCCAGAATGGGATGGAAATCGTTTAAAAATGGAAACACAAGTTTTCTACCGAAGTTCGAACAATTTTCAAACCGAATATAAATTATACTACTTAAACAGATAACATAAGAGTTGATTTTAAACGCCAGACTCGGTCGTAGGTACCTGATGAACCTATGTCAGTAGAAAATAGGTAACTACTGATGACTTATACTGTACCTCCAATGTGATTATATGATTTGCGACATTTCGTAACAGGTAGCCCTGAAGATGCCCGAATGGGCGAAAGATCTCGGCCAACAAAGAAAATAATGGACAAAGAGTCGCGAAGTTTATCTCCTCCTCACCCCAGAAATCAATATCAGAGAATGTGTTGATAGAAGAAAATCTACAAAATAATGAAAAGCATTGTGTTGATTCATGATAAGCAGAAAGGGCCTCTTGTGAATTCTTGTCTGGTACTTGAGCCGGTTACACTCTCATGTAAAATCCGGACAAAAAGTGTCGACGCTGCTGGTTCCTGCAACTCACAGCTTCAGTCTGTGCTCGCCTACGAAAGAGCTACGTTGCCGATTTTACTCCTGTTTTCTACGATACCTTTCCGAACTTAAAAATTACGATTTGATCAACTATAACTTTTGAAATAAAAATCTCTCCTGATCTGGCCATCAAATCGTCAACCGACCATCAGCATCCGACGCATTGGTTCGGCACCTGGACCACCGTTTCCTCTCGCTCCCTTACAACATCGTCGTCATTTTCGTCCCGTCAGTCCCGTTTGGTCTGCGGCGAGCTCATCCGATCGCCCGACTTATTTAAGGTTGAGCTGAGAGGACACGTGGAGGACACAGGGACAGGATAGTCCATTCAGGTGGGATCGTTCCCTAATTATTATCCATATACCGACATCATCTTTCTCCTTCACCGAAGACGCCAGAGATCCGAACTAAATTCTACGAAACCAGTCAATATTCTCTGTATATCTCTGAATCTGATAGAAATTCATTTTATTTTCATAGCGAAGGAGCTCCTTTTTTTTTCTTATTATTTTAACATTTTCAATCATTTTATTTCGAAGAAAGAATATATTATTTTCCACAACATTTTATCTTATTACGATTTTCACCTCCCCTCAACGTGTATTTGAAGTATAATTTTTCGATCCGAACGTTTTAGAATTTTGTTTGAAATTCATTTCACATTGCATACACATACCGCACATACTGCGTTCGCATACATTCTTGTCGTAAGAATAGAAAAGGTATGAAAAATAGGGCTATTCTCGTTTCAGTTTTCCACGAGTTTTTACCCAAGGGACAGCCAAGATTGGTGAGCGCTGTGTACGAAAGGTACTCGCGGAATAGCCTGGACCAGGAAAATCCAGCTCAGGTATAGATCGCCTCTGTTGAGCCACTAAACGAATGGGAGAGGATCACGGTAACCGAACGAATGATTGATGACCGTGATTGATGGGAAGAGAAATGACAGATGTTCAGCCAGGACACCTCGCCCTGCCCTATTTTCGCGGATGTTTCGACGGGCTCCCGATGACGGTCCCCTTGACGTTGACGGGAGAAAAAGCTTATACCCGCCACCTATTGTGAGAAGAGGATCGATGTACCTCGAAAGAAAACATATTAAAGGGCATCGTGAAAATAATCGCTTCACTTCGAACGAGTAATATTCTTAGCGTGCTCTTGAAATCGTATGATGCGTATTTATTCGCAAGTTCAGGTTTCGAAGAAAATGTAGCGTAAGAAATGGATATAAAAAAGTTTTACGCACATATTTGAAGAAATGATCCAATACGTCGACGCTATTAATCAATATCGTAATCCGCTCTGTGACTTGATCCACTAGACTTCCGAGCGGAAACGGAACTGTTCAGATACCAACTCAATAAAAATAAATCAATTTTGATTATTCAATGGATGGATCTCTCTTGAATCGAGCATCTGTTATTCGAGATCTTGGAGTTCTTCTTGACTCACGACTCGATTTTATCGGGCATATAGACGCCGTCTGTAGTAAGGCTATGCGGGCGCTGGGTTTTGTGAAGCGGCACACGAGGGAGTTTAGCAGGGTGGAGCCTGTCCTGGTGCTTTATAAGACTCTGGTGCGCCCCATTTTGGAGTATGCGTCGGTTGTCTGGTCCCCTCATTACCAGACGCATATCCACAAGCTGGAAAAAGTGCAGAACGCATTCTTGAGATACGCCGGACATAAGTTGCGGATCCCCAGGGATTCCATTGACTATGGTGAGTTAAGAGTGCGCCTGGATATTCAGCCTCTGGGGAATCGTCATGCCATCTATGATGTTGCCTTCATTTGGAAGCTCCTCAACTGTTTATTTGTTTATTTGTTTATTTATTTGGTACGAGCAGGTGCTCAATTTACACAAAGTTAACATAAAATCTGGCCGGTGATCATTATATAAAAAAAAACCTAAAGAATTCAACATAATATTAATGAATACAATGCTAGCTTGCAATAAAAGAAAAAATAATAATAATATAAAGTAAAATAAAGAGTGGAAAAAAAAATAATAGTCTGTGGTCGCGGGTTGAAGTGTTCAGGCTATTCGGAGCGTAGCCGACTAACTGTAAAATAGACTCACCAGAACTTCTCTCAAAAATTAATATTTGTGTCCCCCAATTCTACAGTCGTCAATCGCAGGTCTTGTCGGTCCCTTTTTCCCCCACTAACCATTTGAGAAACCGACCGCTTCATCGTGCTGCGAGACGGCTAAATTGTTTGCTGCAGTTGGACCCCACTCTTGATGTATTTGTGTCCCCCCTGAGCTTGTTTAGGTCGTAGTTCTTAGCCCGAGTGTTTTTGTTTTTGTTTCTATTTATTATAAAAATTATATTTTTTTTCAAATTGATTATGATAATTGTGAATGTTTTGGGTATTTTTCATGTTTTTTGTTCGAGTATGGAGTGATGTCACTGGTTATTTGTTAAAATGCGTTAGCTGTTGTTATGTAATATTTTGTCGTAATTATGTAAAGGGATTTCTCCCGTGAACTGTTCAAATAAATAAATAAATAAACTCTCGTCAGTATTTGTTCCAGATATAGCAAAAAATAGGTAGCACTTTAAGTGGCTCTTCAGAGGTCTTCCGTGAGACCTTAAGCCTTCAATCTATCCCTGTCTTGCAATTGTTTCTGGCAGTGTTGCCAAATGAGGGGATTCCCTAGGTCTAAGTTTGATAGATATCCTAGACTAAGAGATTGTTTCCGATTAGGGACAATTTAGAGGG
The DNA here is from genome assembly GCA_037159825.1 of Tupiocoris notatus. Taxonomy (NCBI): domain Eukaryota; kingdom Metazoa; phylum Arthropoda; class Insecta; order Hemiptera; family Miridae; genus Tupiocoris; species Tupiocoris notatus. Next base: position 140,524 of record JASJUZ010000225.1, on the reverse strand, counting down.
GAGAAATGTCATTTTTAGCGATTTTTTTTTCTACGTCAGGCATTTTTTTTTTTAGGTTTTTCAGTGGTATTTTGTGAGAATTGGTCCAGCAGCCAACCTAGAACTATAGCTGCCATGGAAAATATCTGGTACAAATTAAGGGGGGAGCGACTTCATTTATTGTGTGCTGCATTTAGCTTTTACTTATGAAATTAAGAAAAATAAAAATGATTAAAATTACAATAGTTGCTACGGAATTTTCCCCAATAGTTACCAATCTGTTTTTCGGTGGAACGTTCACAAATGTTCGGAATAATTCTATCCCAAATGGATAGTCTTCTTGAATCATTATTGAGGCGAAGGAATAACCACTGTAGAATCATTTGCAGATTTTTTTTTAAATCTGATAATTATCCGTGCACAGTTCCTATCGGGCTATTTCGTCCTGTGCAAATGCATTAACGCGGTTTATGTAGCGTCACGGCGTTTGATTAATGATTAGCGGCCCACGATCCGAGTTGCTTTGACGTGGAATATTGATGGTAAAACGGGAATGAAGTTATCCTTTACGCCGAGGCCAATCGAATCGCGAGTTTTTGCCTGCCACGGTAGTATCGCCATTCTTGTCACCGCGAAAGGGAAAAAGCACAGCACACGTGACGGATGATGAATAGAAAAAGTGTCTCGTCGACGTCGTTCTTTTTTATTATTCCGCACTTCACTAACCTAAATGTTTTATCGGACGTCTTTCATAACGAAAAAATATGAAGAAAAATAATTGTAGTAAATTCGTCCGTAAACTGATAAATGCTTTTCGATTAAATTTCGATTTTGTACCGACAAAAAAAAATTACCATGAACGAAAATAATATTATTTGCCTTGTCGTCGCATTTTTTAATGTCTAAGTAGGGTCCACAGTCATATGGCTCCCAACGTCCCGTGGGTGCCCAAACGGGCGAAAGTGCTCGGCCAGTGAATAAAAAATCGGATAATGAGTCGCCTGGTTTCCCCCTTCACACCCCCTGGACATAAAAAAATAACATAAAAATTTAAATTCCGGCTATTGTAGTATTATTCATCCTATTTACCTCAGAATATTCTTAGTAAAATTATTTTCAATTTGGTTTCTTCTAGTTATTAGGAGAGCAAATAGTTTGGCCGAAGAGGATTGATTTATAGTACATGCAATTCTTTGTTCGAATATTGTAATTTTTGCTTTCAAATAGCATTGCTCATATTAACCCCTTATTTTCTTCTTTTTTTCAAATGCTAAAAGATTAACTTGCCTTAACCAGGTCTGACCAACACTGGGAGTGCATATCCGTGTTCTAATATATCCGTGTCCAAAGGCTGAACGGCAAAAGTATTTTTACTGCAAAACCATTAGCAATAATCCATATCCAAAGATAACGTGTCTAAAACGGCATATTCAACGTAAGTATAATACGTGAACGTATAATCGTGTCTTCAGATATCCTAATAATATTATTGTAGAACTAACGTGAAAAAAATACTAGTATAAAATTAGAGACGTTCATAAAACAAAAAAGGCGAAATGAAAAGAAATGCTGCAAATGATTGTACAGTGGTTTATTATTCCTTTGCTTCAATAATGATTTAAAAAAAGATTAATTCAGCGTCCAAAAATCAATAGAGATTGATACCAAATACTATTTGGTATTTGGGAGAAAATTCATAATTTCCCAGGTTTTTAAAACCTTGGAAATTATGAATTTTCTCCCCCTCAAAACCTCTCAAAAATACCCTTAAAATTGAGCTACCAACTTGATTCAAGAATCGGGCCGTAGATTGATTTTTGATGAAAATTCAAGAATTTAGCTATTATAGTTTGGCCGGATAAGTGCTAACGGCGTACGGCGGACAGACAGAATTTTTTTCAATGGATATTCAGATTCTACATGCCTTGAAACGTAAAACACCAAATTTTGAGGGGGTTAGACTTTTTTTTCATTATTGAATAATAAACCAAAAGGCGAAATGAAAAAAAACAACTCTTCAAAAAGTGAAATTTGTTATTTTATCCAATTCGAGCGCAAAGTAATTCGGCTAGTCGAGAAGGGACTCCTACTTGTGAAAATAACACCATTGCGGCAAAACGGGACGAAATGCCGTTACGAACGGCGGTAGAGGAGGAATCGTGAAATATTCGAAAGCCAAAGTTCATCTGAAAGAAGTTGCTCGCTAGTTGGTAGTCCTGTCGTAAAGAAGAGCAGCGACCGAGGAGAAACACGCTCGGGGTTTTCCCTAAGCGAAATTGCCCGGGTTAACATAAAGAACCGAACTCGAGTAACGGGAATTAGTTTTTGCGAGTAGAACTCGAGTCAAAAGTTAAAGCGCAAGTTCGGTCGCGCACTTGGTTTCGCTGCCGTCACGGGAAAATTGCTCGCATGGGAACCGTTGACACGATCCACGATGATCATTTAGTTAAAATGCTGCAAATGATTGTACAGTGGATTATTATTCCTTCGCTTCGATAAGGATTTAAAAAGACTATCCATTTGTGATTTTAATTATTCCGAACATTTGTGAACGTTCCCACCGAAAAACAAATGGTAACTATAAGGGAAAACTCCGTAGCAACTATTGTAATTTTAATCATTTTTATTTTTCTTAACTGGCTAATAGGCAGGCGCTCTAACCTGACAATCCAAAACAAACTACTTCTATACAATCAAGTCCTAAAAGCCGTATGGAGCTATGGAGTGCAGCTGTGGGGCTGCACCGCGCCTAGCAACAGTATACAGCGTTTTCAGAACACCGTGCTTAGGAGCATTGTCAATGCACCGTGGTACGTTCGTAACGACAGGCTCCATCTGGACCTTGAAGTGGACACTATTGAACGGACGATCAAGAAATTCGCTACTGCACATCTAGGGCGTCTCCAAGGGCATGTCAACGTGGAAGCTGTGAAACTTCTTAAAGTGGACGACCTAGTGAGAAGATTGAAAAGGACAAAACCTCACGAGTTGGCAATCAGAGACACAAATTGAAGTGACCAGAGTGCAAGCTTCACTCTTAAAAATCCATGAAAGAAAAACAAACCTAGTCTATGTACACGTTTTGTTGATTTGTGTTAGTATTTAAGGTCAAAAGTTAGTACTTATGAGCAACACGCTCGGTGTATCTAACAATAACGAGGAGAAAAAAAAATTTTTTTTCTTAATTTCCTGATTAAAAAATAAATTTTTTGCCTAACGGTACAGCTGGAGAGAGTGTTCGACCGTTCCAATGAGTATAGAACGATTTTTATAGCTCCAGGAACTCTCGAGTTATACCCTCATGTCAATCTTCTGAAAATCTCCCAAATTCGACACAAAAGCTGTGATAACTCGAGAACCAATGAAGCTATCGATCCCACGATGGTCTCATTCGATTCAGCGTCCAAAAATCTATATAATTTGATACCACGTACACATTTTTCTGAAAACCAAGGAAAATATTAATTTTCTTCCCCTCAAAACCCCCCAAAAATACCCTTAAAATTGATCTAGCAAGTTGGTTCAAGAAATGGGCCGTTGTAGGACCGAGATTGATTTTTGGTGGAAATTTCAAGAATTTAGCTATAATGGTTTGGCCGGAAAAGTGTTTACGGCGTACGCCGTACGGCGGACAGACAGAATTTTTTTTAATTGGATATTCGGATTCTACATGCCTTGAAACGTAAACCATCAAATTTTGAGGGGGCGTTAGAAATTTTTCTTTTTGGGCGATTACAATGGTTTATTATTTAATAATAAACCAAAACAGATTGGTAACTATTGGGGAAATCTCCGTAGCAACTATTGTAATTTTAATCATTTTTATTTTTCTTAGTTTCCAAATTAAAATTCTGAATTGTACGGACTGCGGTATATTGAAGAGAGTGTTCTACAAGTATTCTTTTAGGCATTTGAAACGCAAAACATCAAATTTTGAGGGGGGTTAGATACTTTTTTTACAATTGTTGCGATTGTTGCGAAAATTGATGCGATTACAATGGTTTATTTATTGAATAATAAACCAAAATCAGTACCGATTGAGTAGTAACACTATTGCAAAAAAGTTCACCCGATCGGGATAAACTAATTCACACGCTACTTTAATTGAAGTACAATTCCCCCTCCAACTTCCGAAAGTCAACGTCATCGAATAAGTTAACGTTAAGCAAGGCTCGATTTCGAATAGCTCTAATTCGCCAAAGAAATAATAATCCTAATTTGACCTCCCAAAAATCGTCACAGATCGTCTCAAATCATAAATACTACTTGCTAGAAAAAAAAATTCACGTATACTTAAAGAGAAAAACGAGTTCCGAATTTTTTGTTAGGCGTCTGATGCCGCTTCGCTGAAAGCTCGACCACTTTCAATTTTTGATAGCGCCGATTTGCTGTTTTCTGACACCACTTTCCTGAACTCCGTGCGGTTTTATCGTGAGAATTTTATAACGTGATTGAAACGGAAGTTGGAACATTTTTCGCCGATTCTACACTGGAAAGGCTGTCCGAAAAAAGGGAGCCGCTCTAAAAACGTTCGCGAATCAATAGGAACCCTCTCTTCGAACGCTTCCGGGGAAAAATCGGGGGAAAAATTAACGAAAACGGCAGCGGAGAAAAGCCTTTTTTTCTCTCCTTTTTTTAACGGAGCTCCACGTGATGCGGAGCACCGGCCAAGCGCTTTCGTAGGAAGTAATCAAACTTATTTGGCTGCCATCCAGCAGAATCGAACCGCTGTCGACGACTTTTCTTCAAATCTGGCGAGATTTTCTCGACGGAATGAAAAGAAAAGGTGAAACTGAATTGAGGTCCGAGGTGACTTGAATTTTCTTGGAGATTGGGGGGGAAAATAAAGCTGTATTTACCGAGGAAACGGGCGACGACAAAGAATTCGAAAAATACGATACTAAATATATATAATTGGAATATATGGAATTCACTCGAGCTACGTTAACAAGTGGCATTTTTTTAAATTATTACATAATAATAAAACAATATAATAGCTCGCGAAAAGATTTTTCCAACCTTCCGCTAATGTTGTCAACACTTTATTTTCAATCTATAATAGCGGAATTCTTACAATTTTCACGAAATATGGCCTGGCAATAGTTCAATTCTCTAACCGAGTCATTCGATTTTAATGGCATTTTCGGGGGTTTAGAGCGGGAGAAAATTCGTATTTTCCCATGTTTTTTAGACATTGGTTGGTGTGTTTGGTATCATTTTCTATTGCTTTTAGAGCGCCATATCGAATGAGCCCATATAGGGATTTTTAGATTTAATGGTTCTCAAGTTGTTGCCGCTTTTACGTCAAGATTTAGAGAAATTTCAGGATATCGTCGATCATTTGGAAAGCTTTTAAGTCTTTCTATACTCGTTTAAATACTCGTCAAACACTGTCTCCAGCAGTAAAAAATTTGCCTTCAAATTAAGTGTTCAGACAAAATACAAATATTTTAAATTACGATTTTCACCTTTCGCTCCGCGAATTTTCCGAGTCCGACTTTTCTCTCGAAAATCCAACACGTTCACCTTCCTGGAACGTTTCTCCGTCGGTTATCCTCCCCCACGTGCGCACTTTTGCGGTCGCGTTAATCTCATCCTCGATTCTACAGTTTTTGCCTCTATCCCTCGGTCGTAATTATCGAGCCCACCTTGCGCATTCGCTGGCGTTTCGCACACGCCTGCTTGGGATGGCGAAATAATTTAAAACGAACCCTTCCTAACCGCACGGCTCGTAGGAAAGGATCGGACCGTTTTCAGAGACAAATGGCACCGAGTGTGGGCGGAAGAGAAAGAAAGGCGCTACGGAGTTCATACTCGACGTCGTTAGTTCCCCTTGAATACGGATAATTAGAGCGAAGGGCCCAAAAACTCGTCCCCTTTGGAACCTTGTCGCATTTAGCCGTTCTCCTGTTTGCAGGACAATCGATGTTTTGCGGTACACAATCGCCAACGGGAACAGAAAACGCTTAGAGCTCTAGCAGACTGTTCTAATCAACTGGGCTATCATTCCACAACGACAGGTCGAGCAAATATTCACTCCAGTGTTTGCGATGTTGAAAGGAAAGTATTGCGATCGTTTTTAGAATCGAATTCAGAACAAAACCGCTCGTGATTACAAAAATATAACTATAAATTATAACAAGAATTAATTATCTATAAATTTTAAAATATAAATTATAACAAGTCCCTATGCGTTAGTCGATAAAAAAATCTATATCTCCGCGAATAACCATGTTATTTCAAAAAGATGGTGAAATCTAGCATCTATGAAACACGCTGCAAACCTACGGTGGTTGAATCTTTTGCTTCAATTATGATTTATGAAACCATCCATTTGTGAACGTTTCTAATTAACAACTATAGTAATTTTAATTATTGTATTACTTTATTGTAATTTCATTTATTTCATTCTTATTTATTTTATTATTGTTATTTTATTCATATTTATTTATTTATTATTATTATTTATTTATATTTTTCATTTGAAATTATTTTTACTGTTATATTATTGTATTATTATTTTATCAATATTTGTTTTTTGACATTTTCATGTCTTGGATATGGCACACAACCAAAATTGTGTTATGTTACGTAACGTGACATGGTTTCGAGTAGAGTTTTAATATAATATTTTCCAGGGTTTTTCAAAAAAATGTGTATTTGGTATCGAATTATATAGATTTTTGGACGCTGAATCGAATGAGACCATCGCGGGGTCGATAGCTTTATTGGTTCTCGAGTTATCGCAGCTTTTGTATCGAATTTGGGAGATTTTCAGAAATTTGACTTGAGGGTATAACTCGAGAGTTCTTCAAGCTATAAAAATTGTTCTATACTCATTGGAATGGTCGTCAAACACTCTCTCCAGCTGTAGGGTAAGGCAAAAAATTCAGCTTTTAATTAGGAAATTAAGAAAAATAAAATCGATTAAAATTACAATAGTTGCTACGGAGTTTTCCCCTATAGTTACCATCTGTTTTTCGGTGGGATTGTTCAGAAATGTTCGGAATAATTACTATCACAAATGGATAGTCTTCCTAAATCATTATTGAAGCGAAGGAATAATAAACCACTGTAAAATCATTTTCAGCGTTTTTTCTTGGGCGATTACAATGGTTTATTTTGAATAATAAACCAAAATAAAGCAAGACATGAAGAAATAGGAAGGTATTGTTATCTAAGTTCAATTTTTGTTTGTTACCTAATGAAATTCTGAAAAATATGTAGCTCGGTACACACCTGGTTCCGTAAGTGATGAAACTTGCGCCGCGATCGAATTTTTTCCCGATTCCGACAAACACGTTCATTTTTTTTGCGATTCCCGAAAAATTTATGTATTACATTCCAAAGAAATTCTTGTCCAAGTAGAGAGAAATCCACTCGTTTTTAAAACTATTCACAACGCGAACAAAAAAAGCACTTTCACAACCGAAACGCAACAGAAGACGGAAGACGCTCGAATGAAATTACTACTCGAATGAAAGTCTCTGAGAGCATTAAACATTTTCATGCACGGACAGACGAGAGCAGGAATACACATGTCGACTCGTGACTGGGGACACTCGGACACATGATCGGACATGTCCCCGATACTGCTCTCGGGTCACATCGATTAGTGAGTCTCGTGACTCGTGACTGCTTTTGTGACTATTGTCTAGGGTGGGCTTGATAGAAAATGCCACAAATTCAACCGCGGCGCTTAACTCAGTACTCCAGCTGTCGGGAATGTAGTTGCCACTGTAGTTGCCACTACAGAGCCATTGTCAGGCCAAGATAGATTTTGACATTTTTATGTCTTTGCTATATGGCACACAACCTAAAAATCGTTACGTGACGAAATAGTGTTACATGAGCGTTACGAAATAGCGTTACAAAACAGTCCATATACAATAGTTGCTACAAAGTTTTCTTCTATAGTTACCAATCTAATTTTCGGTGGAAACGTGCACATATTATGTCCTATCGCAAATGGATAGTTTTCTTAAATCATTATTGAAGCGAAGGAATAATAAACCACTGTACAATCAATTGCAACTAAACTAGACTTTTTGACTCCGTTTGATTTGCCGTTTTGACATTTTCATGTCTTTGCCGTGGCATTTAAATTGAGTAAATTCCACTTTTTTGTCGTCGAGCACCAACGCAAGGACTAACTGATCTTCCTGAAATTCTGTTATGATGAACACTACAACTAAGATTGCGACTTTATAATTAGGTACCTACCTAATTTGGTAGCTGAGGAGGGGAAAGACATGAAAATGTCCCAATGCGTTGCAGACTCGTATGCAAGCGTTTTTTTTTACTTAGATTCTGCTCAAATTCGGCATAATGATTGTCGATGATGTGTATGTCAATAATATATGCTTCATTAATGTGATCTTTTCGCGTATTTATTACTATTTGTTCATATTTTTATTTTAAACTATTTTTATTGTTATATTATTACTGTAGTACTATTTAATTTTCGTGTTATTTTCGTTCAATTTTTATTCTTGTTTATTTTCAATTAATTTTATTTTCATTTTGCCTAATCAAAATTTAAATTATTTGCCTAAAAATTCAGCAGGGAAAAAACGGTTTGACGAGCATTCTATCAAAACCCTTTAAAAATACCCTCAAAATTGAGGTTATTTATATGTAATGTATTTATTTATTTGTATGTATTTATTTATAAGTATAAAAATCCGCAGATCGCTTCTCGTTTTCAAAATTTTTCAAGCCGAACGTCAAAAACGTGGTTTCGCAATGTCTGAAACGCGAATAGTTCGTAAAAATTGAAAAAACTTTGAAGTAAAAAGTAAGAAATTATTTTTTACGAGCGATTACAATGGTTTATTATTAACCAAAAGTAGCGAAAACTGGTTCATAATGGCCAAAGGCTGGTTTTCAAACAGCTCAAAAAACTGTCTTTTCACCGGTTCAGCATGAACGTAATTCGGGAAGCTAGTCATAAAAATAAGGTCACCCGTTAAAAAAATACGATGCAGGGAAAGAGGAGTTTTCCTCTTCCTCTTCGTTCCCCTTTCTCGTCTCTCGACTGCTGTATTATTTAGCCCTTTGTCTCCTGGAGTTCCCGAGACAGCCAGTCCATTCGGAACGTCCCTGGGCGCTCCACGGCTTCTGGTCTCTACAGCAGGGAAACTCGTGCACCTTCCGCTCTGCACTCGTTGAGTTCTCCCGGACACCCCTTGGGAATCGAAAGGACACTGAGACTTCCGAGTTTTCGAAGCGTCCCATGAGATCGAACCCGGATTTACTATCAGCATCTCAAATCTAACGTCCGCCAGTGTTCCGCATGAGCTGGTGTACAGAATTGCAAGAGATTATTTATTTTACATCGATTGATTCACCTTCCGCAAAAGGATTGAATTATAGGCGAGCCGTGTAATTATAATTCCTCGAAAAGCACCTAGGTAAATGGTATTTGGAAAAATTAAACGGATTTATGAAAAATAAACCCTATTTCTGAAAAACGTTGGGAAATACGAATTTTCTCCCCCTCAAACCCGCCAAAAATAGCCTTATATTTGAGGTAGCAATTTAAAGGGTATTTTATTGGTGTTTTGAGGGGGAGAAAATTCGTATTTTCCTACTTTTTCCAGATAAAGATGTATTTAGGGTCAATTTTTTTTCTAATTTTTTTTTTTGTATTTAGGGTATTTTTTTTTTTTTTTGGTCAAACTATTCTTGAAATTTTCACTAAAAATCAATCGCGGTCCTATGACGGCCCAATTTTCGAACCATATTGCTAGCTTAATTTTAAGGGTATGTTTGGGGGGTTTTGAGAGGGAGAAAATTCATATTTTCCAGGGTTTTTCAAAAAAAAGATGTATTTGGGATCAAGCTCTATAGATTTTTGAACGCTGAATCGAATGAGACCATCGTGAGGTCGATAGCATTATTGGTTCTCGAGTTATCGCAGCTTCTTTGTTGAATTTGGGTGATTTTCAGACATTTCGAGATTTACCTAATATAGAAATAGAAATATAGAAATCGTTCTATACTCGTTGGAATGGTTGTCGAAAGTTGGTTATTCAACTAGGTATATCATTAGGCGATAAATTTGGCCAAAAACAAAAGTCTATAAACATAAACAATTTGAGGGGTTAGACAATTTTTTTTTTGCCATTACAATGGTTTAGTATTGAGTACTAGACCAAAATTCAATCCGTCCTCCGTCAACACTTTTCTGAGTAAACTATGATAGCTGAATTTGTGAAATTTTCACCGAATGAATTTTTCAATCCAACCATTTTTCACGAATGAGATTTAATGCAGATAATGTGACTTGAAGGTAAATCTAAGTTACTTTTTTGAAGTTATCCACTTATATCGTTTCCAACTAAGTAATTTTATATCAACGGTTTTATTCTACAACGACACTAATCAAGAGGAGACGAACTTAGATGAACGTTTCAATTCATTAACTAGAAGGTAAGCTCACTTCAGGTGGCAAATCACAATGAACCATTCGGCTAAGTAATTTCAAAATTTGCTATTGTAAAACTCTACGGTAATCCCTTAAACTACGAGTGATGTCGCTTGAAGAGGCCTTGAGAGGCGAAAGCGCTCGGGAAGAAAATAATACGCAAGAGAGAAGGCCGCAGTCGTTCCGAGACCTCACCCACCGACACAACTTGTTGAATGTATAACAGCAATAACACAGAAACGATGAGCTCCGAAATATTTCACCAACAGAGAAAATATATTCTTCCGCTGAAATTGAAAACCAGGCCGATTCACCTCGCGTAGGTAAATGGCGTTCGCTGTTGAAAATACGCTATCGTAACTACAAATATCAGGCATCGGCAGTTAGAAGTTGATCGCAAATTATTCAACTGACGATACTTTTTATACGATGTGTAAGCAAATGATCTGACCTGAGGTTTTCCAAGGAGACAGTACCGTTGCTGGTCGGAGGCTGGATAGCACTAAGGGCGGCACGGGCCTCTGCGGAAAGGCCGGGGGCGGCCACGAGGACTGCGCACAGGGCGCGCCGTCGCATAGGCCTCCGCTCAATTCCAAGCTCTGCGAAGCGAAAATTGTACTCTCCTTGTCCCCCGAGTCGTTATAGCGAATTTTAGGTTTCCCGAACGGCTCGTTCTAAACGAGAGGTAACATAACAGTGGTCTATGCACATAGGTCACTGTTATGTTACCGAACAATTCGGGCTTTGCTTCTTTTTTTGTTTATTATTCAATAATAAACCATTGTAATCGCCCAAGAAAAAAAAAAAAATTCTAACCGCCCTAAAAGTTTGATGTTTTAAGGTGCTTAAAGACCAAATGTTAGTGAAAACAATTGTTATTAACATAACATGTTGATAACTATATAACAAAAACGCTGCAAATGACTGTACAGTGGTTTATTATTATTTCGCTTCGATATTGATTTAAGAAGACTATCCAATTGTGAAAGTAATTATTTCGAACATTTCTGAACAATCCCACCGAAAAACAGATGGTAACCTACGAAGGGAAAACTCCGTAGCAACTATTGTAATTTCAAACAATTTTATTTTTCTTAATTTCCTCATTAAAAGCTAAACTTAATGCCTTACCCTACAGTTGGAGAGAGTGTTTGACAACCATTCCAATGAGTATAGAACGATTTTTATAGCTCCAAGAACTCTCGAGTTATACCCTCCTGTCAAATTTCTTGTTCTTCAAATTTCGAGTTCTTGGAGCTATAAAAATCGTTCTATACTCATTGGAATGGTCGTCAAACACTCTCTCCAGCTGTAGGGTAAGGCAAAATATTTAGCTTTTAATTAGGAAATTAAGAAAAATAAAGAGAGAGAAGAAATTAAGAAAAGAAATTAAGAGAAATTATTGATTAAAATTACAATAGTTGCTACGGAGTTTTCCCCTATAGTTACCATCTGTTTTTCGGTGGGATTGTTCAGAAATGTTCGAAATAATTACTATCACAAATGGATACTCTTATTAAATCCTTATCGAAGCGAAGGAATAATAAACCGCTGTACAATCATTTGTAGCGTTTTTTGTTTATATCATTTTTATTTTTATAATTTTATTATGACAGACTTTATATGTCTTCCGATCTATTAAGTTTGTACCGGGCACGGGCATAAGAAGCAGTTTTTACCGCACCAGCGCGACGATAGCTACAGGTTGAGATTGGATAGGCAATGTATCTCGGTCGTCCGTCTATCGTGACGTATCGTTTCCTCCGTCGTCGGTGTTTGGAGTGACCGTATGTCCTCTCGCCTCGTCTTGCTTCGTTTAAGCACTTTACCGTTTTCTGTCCGAATTTTCTGTCCGCGGATACGTTTTTCGTCCAGCACAGAATTACGGCCTTCCACGTCTATCGTCGAAGGGTTTTGTGGTTTGATCCGGATCGCTCGTCTGATCGCCACGTCTGTCGTGTCCCACGTGTACGGACAATATCGCGAAGTTCCGCTCGCGACAATTTCCATTTTTTTAATATTTTCGGTCATTTATCGATTCATTTATTTCATTAGTTTGAGTAGTTTGAAAGGAAAGCAAATTAAACCCGATAAAACCAAGATCCTTTTTATTTTTTATTAAACCCGTGGTTGGATAGCAAGATTATACTTTATTTTACTGTTTTTTTTAAAGTAGTTTTTACTGTTTGTTTTACTGTTGTTTTTATTTTACTGTAAAAAATTAAAAATTTAACTGATTAAAATTACGTTAGTGCTACGGATTTTTCATTTATAGTTACCAATCTGTTGTAAGGCGGAAACTTTCACAACTGTTTGGACAAGTTATTATCACAGATGGATGGTTTCCTTAAATCATCTCATTAAAGCAAAGGAATAATAAACCACTTCGGTTCATATATAATAAACCATCCATCTGTGATAATAACTTGTGAACGTTTCCATCTAACTATAGATTGGTCTAGTCTCAAGGTGAAACTCACATGTAATTTTAATCATTTTAATTTCTCTTAATTTCCAAATTAAAAGCTAAATTTTTGCTTTAACGGTACTGCTGACAAGAAATTTTTTTTCTTGGGCGATTACAGTGGTTTATTATTGAATAATAAACCAAAAAAAGGCGTACCAACTATGTATTTCACGTTATGATTTGTCTCATACCCATTTGATTCGACGTGGGGATGACGTATTCGATATTAACGAATAATTGACAGATGCTTCCTGAAGAGGCCTTGAATGGCGAAAGCGCTGGAAGTATATAAATTCAAAATGAGATAACGTCGCTGGTTTCATCTCAACCTCGTCCCCACGTCGAACTATGTGTGTTCATTTTATTGTTAAAGGGTATCTATTTTACCTCGACAATAGCTAAATGACAATGTAGTGGCAAAGATTCATTCAGATTGTCTCAGATCAACGCCAATTATTATCAAGGATCGTCATTATTTAGAGTTAAATAAATAAAAATTTAGTCAATTTAGTCAATTTAGCCAAGTAATCAGTGCGTTAAAATTTAGATAAATCAGCCCGGTTTAATTTTATCTATCATAAGGTGATGCCGAGTTTACAAAGGGAATTCTCGCGAAAATGGCGAAACCTTTTGTTCCTCGCTAGGCGCCGCAGGAGCGCTAAATTAGGCGAAAAGCGCTAAGCTAAGCAGAAGCAGATAGCCAACACAATTGAACGGGCATTGAACTTTCGTCACTTCTTATCTTCGTCCTTTTCGCTTTTGTTACCTCGCTTTTTAAAGGCAGGTCGGAAAATAAAGTGCACAATATTAAGTCAACTATCTTCGAGATCGTAGCGTTTCTACGAAAAGAGAACGCCGGGAAAATCGAGGCGCGAGAAAATAAAAAATATGAAGGAAAAATGTGCTATTGTGATCAATTTATATGGCGGGCCTCTAACCGTAATATATCATATTTACAAGATAAATAATTATCATAGTTTAGGATTGCCAAGGTGTCAATAATTATTGTTGAAGATTGAGTTACATTTTGGATTTTTGAATATTTTGAATGAACTGCAAAATTATTGTTTTAATTTCCAGGATAAAATTTTGGTGTTTTGTTACCATCCGAGATACGATGGTAACTTATTTTGCAAAATAAAAAAAATTTCAAGAATTTAGCTATTATAGTTTGGCCGGAAAACTGATAACGGCGGACGGACAGAATTTTTTTTTATTGGATATTCGGATTCTACATGCCTTGAAACGTAAAACATCAAATTTAGAGGGGGTTAGAAATTTTTTCTCTTGGGCAATCACAACGGTTTATTATTGAATAATAAACCAAAAACATTCAAAAGCAAAAGCTCCCTATTATTCCATACATATGTAAACGTTTTCGCCCCACAGCTAATTAGTAACTGCAAGGGGAAAAAAAACCTTAGTAACTATCGTAATGCTAATCATTTTTCTATTTCTTAATTATCTTATTAAAATTTAAATTATTTGCCTAACAATACGCTGAAGAGAGTGTCTCGTGAAAATTCGAGCAAGTATAAAACAAGTATTCGTATTAGGTGAAAATGATTGAATTTTACTAAAATTGTCTTGCATCATCATCACACCGTACTTGGGCGTTATTGAAGTATTTCGCGCGTATTTCATGTTTATCGGTTTCTTCGCTGGTTTTTCTATTGACCGTACTTAGTTATAATTTTCGTTGCAACCTTTGAAGCGTCTAATACTCTAGCTTGAAGCTTGCCTTCAAGGTCTCTAGACCTTTTAGCTTCTAGGTCTCGATCCCTCCGCGTTCTACACGGAAGCTCGGCATTGAGAACACAGAAGGCTGGCCGGTCGTGTGAACTTTTGCTTCTCTGGTTTGTCCTTCGTGATAGGACGTAACTGAGGAGCTGCTCTGGCGCTGTAATTAGCCTCGTACTCGGCACGTTTTTGTACTAGATTGGATTTGCGGTCATTATAAGGACCTTGAGGACATTATAAGGACCTTTGAGAGTCAAAATAAACATTTGAGAGTCAAATGAACGAAAAATTTGAAAAAATTTCTTATTAAATTTTAAATTTTCTTTATTTAATAAAATATTCAAATATACTTAGATAATTGAAGAATAAAAATTATTCCACCGTTTTTATTTCCTGATAAATTTTCTTCGCTTTCTCTAGCTTATTTTTCTTACGGTTCTTCAATCCACTTTCCCTTCACTCTTTATACTTCTATGAATTTCGATTTCTCCCTTAATGAAGCAAATACTCGCTAAATGCAGCCGTGAAATTCCTCTTCTTTCGCTGTACTGAGGAACAGATCATCGGCGAGGGGAAAGGTGAAGAAAAGCCGGACGCTCGAAGAATTATGTGACGTGAAGTGGTATAGATCGCACCCCAGCATTCCCACCCTTTAACCTCACCCTCGTCATCATCGTCGCGAACGACCACTCAGCAGTTCCCATAGTTATCAGAGCTTCCCTCGAATTCGAAGATATGTAGCCCGAGCCTCCGCCTCATTCCTTCTGCCGACATTCAGCCCAGCGCGATATTCCTGTAAATCGTTAGCCGTAAGTCGTAACCTCACCGAATTGTCCGTTCTTTCGCGTCATCAATAAATATCAAGACGGATCGAGCCGGTGCGAAAATAGATACGGCTTTCGTCCCTTTCGAAAACCGACCGAAGACGAACGGCCGGCAAAAAGAGGAACTTCGACAGTGTCAATATCGAACAATAAGCCGTATTTCTTGAGATTAAATTACGTTTTACGGTTGACTCGTCGCCCTCGATCTATTCCACCATTAGGATGGATATATTTAAATAATAGAAATGAGAAAATAATGGGGGAAAATAAATATTAATGGGGAAAAATAAATATCAATGGGGAGAAATAAAATTGGGGAAACAAAGAAAAAAGTAGCCAGACCCAAAAATGCACAAATTAGCTCAACAACGCGGAACTACGTACGTTGTATGAGCAGTGAAAGAAATACAGTGAAAGAAAAATTTGTACAACGAAGGTACCCACGAAAAATCTAATAAAAATTGGACTAATATAACGAAAAATGCGAAAGTACGAAGCGCGCCACTGCCGACAAAACAGGCGTCATTCATTCGCCGTAGCGAATACAGTGGTTTATTATTATTTCGCTTCAATATTGATTCAAGAAGACTATCCATTTGTGATTTTAAATATTCCCAACATTTGTGAACGTTCCCACCGAAAAACAGATTTGTTTATTTGTTTATTTGTATATTAACGGGCAAGCCCAATTACATTACTATGGCGGTAAAAACAATGCAAAGAAAAAGGAAAGAAAAAACAAAGAGTACACATTTATCAATCAAAAATGAATGGGGAATTGTTTACTGTCTTTTTGATGCTAGTTAACGTGGAATGAAAAAAATCAAAGTCTGGATTGGTGGTCAGAAACAAATTTGCACTTCGCGGAAGTCTTCGAAGCGGACGGTTACGCTGATTATTCGTCGGGCAGAACGGGACAGAGAAGAGCAACGGCGAACGAGACGATCGGCGAGGAACGAGGAAGCCGATCCTGGACAGGAGGGCAGGACAGTCGATGTCGCCGTTAACAAGTTTAAATAACGTGGCGAGGTCAGCCGAGCATCGTCGATTTTCAAGAGTGCCCAAATGGCACTTCTCGAGCAGCAGCGGGTAGTCGACGTCCGCCGATGGGATGCCCATCTTGAAGGCGACGTACCTCAAGAACTTGTTTTGCACCCTCTCCAGGCGGCACTTGTGGACCGAGTACATTGGCGACCAGACAGACGACGCGTATTCCAGGATCGGGAGGACCAGTGCTCGATACAACGCCGAGACAGCCATAATGGTAACTATAAGAAAAAAAACTACGCCAGATGGTAACTATAAGAAAAAACTACGTAGCAACGTTTGTAATTTTAATCATTTTTATTTTTCTTAATTTCCAAATTAAAAGCTAAATTTATTGCCTAATACAGCTGGAGAGAGTGTTTGACAACCATTCTAATGAGTATAGAACGATGATGTTGATTTCATTTTTCTTATTCATTACCAGCCGGCTGTTTTTGTGTAATTTGGATATTTTCAAGAATTTCCCCGTTTGTTGTTCGGCGATGTCCACCTAGTGATTTGTCATCGCTAAAGTTCAGTAAAACATGGCTCTAATTGTCACCAAAATTCACTAGGCGTAACCATAAGAAACGTGCGATTAATATGATTAAAAATTAACCAAAACTCCAACATTTAAAATCTTAAATGTCCCGAAACGCAGTAAAATTCTCTAGCTTTTCTCATTTGCGTATCAAAATTGGCAACAGTCGAATAAGGAATAAAAATCGAAATGATCGAAAATCGCCCGCCGGGCCACTGAAGCGCTAATGTTGAATTGACCATATTTTATAGGAATAGAATAATGCAACCGATGAGACGATTTCACTTTTATTGATTTTTGGCACACGGTGGAAGTTGACATTTCCGTAGGGCGATTCGCCACCGATAAAATATACGTAGATATGTATTTACATCGTTTGCAGATACGTAATCGGCCGATCTCATTTCGTTTCGGAGATTACTTCAGTTTTGTTCACAGATTGAGTCGATTTGTTCACCAAACCGTTACACTCGTCTTCTTCCCTCAAGGAATTGCTGCGAACATGAAATTCGTATTAATTTCAGTTTAATGAATCGTTTAGACCCTTTGAAACTAATATTCCCAGAATTTCCTTATTCTTTCATATTGTTAGCTCTTAATTATAAAACTGATCAATATGTGTGTTTTTTTTTTTTTTTTTTAAGATTTATTTTCAATCACATGTACATGGCATGACTTACAAGTGCAATTTATCACCCAATAAAATTAATTAAAACTAAACAAACAATACCTTCCTGGAAATTAACACTCCAATGTGAGCAATTAATTGCTCGTGTTAGGAGTATGAGTTGCTATAACAACGGCCAAATAGAAAGGCTGAATGATTGAAATTATACAATTATTCCAAGTACGAATTCGCTTCATCATTCAGTAATCTTCGCTAAATATAATTCTCTTCATATTTCATTCTGTTCATTTTTCAGGTTTAAAATGTAAACTCTTCAGAAAAAAAGAAAGGTGAACACATAATATCAAACCTTCTCGATCTCAATTCGTCAGCCAAGGGGCTTTTGCATCTTCGGGTCGGCTGAGGAGTACCGCATCCTTCGTTGCCGAGCTGTTAACAGAAAAACAGAAAAAATTGGTTGGTATAGATCGCTCGAAATTCCAAGCTCAGTAGAGCAACGGGGAACACCGAATGAAATCGAGAATTTTTCTTTCTGTTTACGCAGTAAATGGAATTATTGTGATTGTCCTATAAGTCGAATTCAGAAGTGAATAAGAAAGACATTTTTATATTACTAAACTCAGAAACACTCCCTGATAAATCGTCAAATCTCAATATGCGTGATACTCTATGAAATTTTCTGAAAATGTTTTCCTAGTCAATGAGCAAAATTAGCCACTTCCGGTTTTAGGATAACACGCAGTACTTCCGACCGTTTTTTTTTCTGTTTCGATTTTTACAGGCTATAAGAGTCAAATTGTTAAACGTTTTTGGTCTTCAAAAAAATGTTCATTATGGCGAGCAGATGATGCTTGATTTTTTGTATATTGGGCCACAAACCGTTTCTCCACGTTATGAGCTTTTTTCACGATTTGGCTATTGCGTATTTTGTATTTTGATTTTTACAGGCCAAAAAAATCAATATATTTGATTGGTCAACGTCTTGAAATGTTTGAGACGGCGATTGAATGAAGTCTGATTCTTATCACGTGGATCACATACAGTACTTCCACGTTATACAATATTGACGATATTTTGATTTTTTCAGACTGCAAAAACAATTATTTTTAAACGCTGGGGGGACTTGAAATTTTTCTATACGACAGCTGAATATCGCTTGAATGTTATAGTTGTTAATTTTTATAATTATAATGCTAGTTTTCTATGCACACCGTTGGTTTTTTAAGGATTTATTAAAATTATCAGATTTCACAGTGGTCAATCTTATTAGCTTTGTTGCGAGTGTCTTCAGTCGGCTGCAAAATCAATATTTTTTAACGCTCGCGGTTTTTTAATTTTAAGTGAATGACGCCTGATTCTATTTCAGGGCTAGTTATTTATTTCTGTGCGTCCTTGCTATAAAAATAATTCCATTATACAAAACTAGGCTTGTATCGCTATTCTCACTGCACTTCCGCATTATAAATTAATTCGTCCGTTTCCCTTATTCTGTGATATATCGGCTAGTTTTTCAGCGACGATATTGTATTGTACGAACGCTGGGCCCTTTTTATGGGTTACTTGATTTTATAATTGGTTATACCAGTTATTCGAATATGGAACTAGTGTGTGATATATGCAAAAAGCTGGTTTCTATTTTTAAATGTAAATTGAACGCTGAATTATTGCGTCGATTTCGAAGATAAATATGATGGCTAGAATTGAAGTCATTGGAATCAACCGTGTGCCTCTTAATAGCTGCCAATCAATCTGGGCTCCCGATATAAATTTTCTGGAAGAACGGACCAGATACGATACCGTTGAAAAACGCACGTTGAATAATATATTTCAACCGGGAGCAATCTGTCATCGATAGATTTTTCTCATAGGAAAAATTAATTCTTTATCGCGACATAGATTCCTTTCTAGATCAGAAGTTTTGCTTCATTTTCAAACCAACGCTTCGAAATTCGACTCAGTGAAATACTCCTTCGTTCGCATTGAAATTCAACGTGTTGACGGAAGAGACGAAAATCCAGCGGTTCGAAGTCGACTCGCGAAAGGAGCAGACGCCAAACGCGCCGAAGCGAAATCCAACGGTGAATATGCAGCAGTGACACTGGCAACGGAGCTGTGAATTTATTCAAAACTATGCATAAGGGTACGCCATAAATCGGTTGCATATGCAATACGACCACACGCAACGGGCGGATCTTCGAGCGAACCTGCGTTTCAACATGCACGTGCCTACTATTCATTTTTCACGGAAACATTGACTATTGTCACTTTTTGACCTGACGCACGGACGGACGGACACACCGATACGCAGACACTTGTACAGAAAATATTTCCGAGTATACCACTGTGAAAATTTCATATCTAGCAAAATTTCAAGAGCTAATCCAGTAATTTCACGATGGTAAACTTGGTCGTCGAATTTGAAGGCACAATTGACGTGGAAATACTCAGTGTGCTCAGTTGGTCGTAATAAAGGATATTTTTAACACGAAGTTATTCTGTTAGGTTGCCCCTTGGGAATCTCGAGTAGACTTTATCCCACCGTATTCTCCCCGGCCCCAGGATTAGCTCGAGTATGGGGAAGAATTTTTTCAACCCAAAACCGCGAGGTTTTACAAGGAAGGTCGTTGGCCTCAAGCACGAGGCTCACCCGTCGAACTAATTAGCTACCTTGATCAACATAGATCTTCGCATTTTCAGCAATCACTCCCACGCTTCACAATACGAAGAGTTCTAAGGAGGAAATTTTTTTTTTTTTTTTTTAAAGGAGGAAAGTTAGTAGGTACGTTGAAGAAAAATATTTTTATCAAAAGGTGAATATTTCTATAAACATACGATTTAGACTTTAGACATACTTAAGACAAACTTTTTAGACCTCATTTTCAAAATGTTCATTTTCATTTTCTTTTTTCTCCGTCGATAAAAGTACAGTTTTTATTGCGAAAACTTGTTCCATTTTGTTCCTGATGAAATTTCCCAGCTGGCTCTAAGCAATAGCTTGAACAACGTATTTATTTTTCGGCCTATGATATCATTTGCATAACATCAACATTCATAAAAGCGAATTTGAGTTTTCCACTGGCCTAATAGTGTTGATTCATCAATAAACCATTGTAATCGCCCGAAAAAATGCTGCAAATGATTGTACAGTGGTTTATTATTCCTTCGCTTCAATAATGATTTAATAATTTAATTAATAACTTTTGAACCGACTACTTTTACATAAGTATATTACTCAGAGGCGAGAAAGAGCTATCAAAATCCTACAATTTGATATACTTGATTAAAAATTTATGTAATGTCCCCGCCGAACTATTAGCACTCGAAGAAAAACGAAAACACGTTTTTTATAACATAAAAGTAGAATATATTATCTCAAAAACATTTTTTCATCAAACGCTTTTTTTCAATTGATTCTAAATTAAATTTCCTCAATTTGCTTACACAGAACCTATTTTTTCAAGAATCACAAACGTGACAAAAAAAAGTCAAAAGTTAAAACTTCAAAAGGTGGTAAACCGGAAAATTGAATACAATTGCTTGATTGTTTTCACTACAAATTTGAATTCTACGTCTAATTTACTGCAGAAATCATTAATTAATCAAAATTGAACGGTAATGTAACTATTGGCAACGCATTTTCAAAGTTCAAAAACATACAAGCAGTGTAATACTAAATATATGAAAAACTAAAAGTTGTCTTCTAATTTCCACCATTTTGACGACAAAATCGGATTCAGCGTCAAATTTCCTATAAGAATAGGTATCAAATTCGCTTGAAAACGAAAATTTAATTTTTCTCTCTCACCGTTGCCAGCGGAGCTCGATACGGGAAATTATTTCTGTGGCGCTGTTTAAATTTTTTTCACCAATTTTTTTGCTATGTACGTGTGTAAGGCGTTTAAATGAAGACTCCTGCATAGTAAAACTATTGATTCAGATGAGTTTTGACCCCGAAAATCACGACTAACGCCCAATTTCAGTGCTTTCAAAAACTGATTTTTTTCGACCGCTTGCGGATTTTTCCGAGAAATGAAAAAAATCACAAAAATACATCTCGGTAAGACACGACTTTCTTGAAAATTTCAGATTTTTATCTTTATTTGAAGACGAGTAAAAATTCGTTAAATGATCGGTTCAAACAAATCGCAGGGATTCACCCTTGGATTTTTCGCGAAAACTTTTTTGAAATAGATTTTGCTCAAATTCAGCATAATGATAGTTGATGATGTTTATATCAATAATATATGGTTCATTCTTTGTTTCTTTTGCACTAAATAGATGAAAATAACGTTTAAAGTTGGAAAACGGTTGAAAAACGCTGCAAATTATTGTACAGTGGTTTATTATTTCTTCGCTTTAATAATGATTTAGGAAGACTATCCATTTGTGATTGTAATTATTCTTTTGTGAACGTTTCCACCGAAAAACAGATGGTAACTATAGGGGAAAACTCCGTAGCAACTATTGTAATTTTAATCAATTTTATTTCTCTTAATTTCCTAATTAAATAATTAATTTATATAAAATATAAAATTAATTATAACATTTTTTTATTAAGTTTTTCTCTATATTGAGATTCTGTCCGCTTTCAAACGCGAATTGTTATTTACAACGGTCGAAAATTCATATTACGCAAATACTAAAATGATATCAGCCCGTCCACAGCTCGGAGGCGATTGTTGATCGCGGACTCTCTACTATTATTCGAGACGGAAGTCGGAGCGATCGCAAAAAGTACACCGTCTCAATCCCTCGTGAAATCCTCGACAAATCCAAGGGATCAGATGAAAGAAACTCGAACGAGAAAAACCCTGAAAGGTATTGGCTGGAGCTTAATGGCGGAGGAGGTTTCTCGAAGGTTTACAAAAGAGGGGATAGCCCAAATAATGAGAGTTCGCTATTGGTGCACGAGGAAGGTGGAGATTGTGACGTAGCGATGTCGACCTGTATCGGCACCAGGTTTTCCAAGGGGTTTTCGAACGTTTTTTACCAAGCTGGATGTCCTAATGCTCGGTACAATCTCGCTCTTCAAGATGGCAGTTTTTATCACCCTTTCACGTATGAAAATCGCGAATTATTTCCAGCAGAAGCGGAATTCGAAATTTTGTAATACCAGGCGTACTGACAGGTTCAGAATTTAACAGAACCGTCGGGCAAATTATTTGCCCCGATGAGGAAAATGTTTGACGAGCATTTCAGCGAGTATAGACAATTTTTACTTCTTGGTTGAGTCGTCGCATGTCTCATCGTACTGGGTTGGTGAGGGGGAGAAGAACTAGGCGACATGTTCTCCGATTTTTTATTTACTGGCCGAGTACTTTCGCCCCTTCGGGCATCCTCAGGGCGATGTGGAACCATAGGTTACCACAGCCTATGGTTCCACATCGCCCTGAGGATGCCCGAAGGGGCGAAAGTACTCGGCCAGTAAATAAAAAAATCGGAGAACATGTCGCCTAGTTCTTCTCCCCCTCACCAACCCAGTACGACAATTTTTATGTCAGCTAATTCCTTACCTACAAACATTGCTTAAGATATAAAACAACCAGGAGCCTCCTCTCGACAACAATATAAGAAGTCAGTTATCAGTTGGCTCATAAAATTGGGGTATGACCGAGTGGATTTTCTCTTCAAAAGTATTTATGTTTAATTTATCTCGTTTGGACTTTTTTTTTAACAAGAAGAGTTTTATTTATGTTTCTATAATGTAAAGTAGTTTGACGTAGCAGGCAACTCTTGTCCAACAGTACAGGCCTGGCCCAAGGTTGGACAATATATTCCAGTGTATTTTCTTTGATTATTTTTTATGTGAATGTTATTGTGAATAAATAAATAAATAAATAAAATAAAAAATAAAATTGCAATGTCGCAAAATCGCGAAAAACTGGATAACTGGAGAACCGTACAAGTTGACGTCGTAGTCCCATTCGATTCTTCATTACGTAGCAACTATTGTAATTTTCATTATTTTCATTTTTCTTAACTTCCTAATTAAAAGCTAAATTTTTTGCCTAACGGTACAGCTGGAGAGTGTTTGACGACCATTCCAATGAGTATAGAACGATTTTTATAGCTCCAATAACTCTCGAGTTATACTCTCCAGTCAAATTTCTGAAAATTTCCCAAATTTGGCACAAAAGATGTGATAACTCATGAACCAATAAAACTATCGACCCCGCGATGGTCTCATTCGATTCAGCGTCCAAAAATCTATATAATTTATTACCAAATACATATATATTTTTTTAACCCTGAAAAATATGAATTTTCTCCTCCTCAAAACCCCCTAAAAATACCCTTGAAATTAAGCTAGCAACGTGGTTCAGAAATTGGGCCGTCGTAGGACCAAGATTGATTTTTTGTGAAAATTTCAAGAATTAAGCTATATTATAGTTTGGCCGGAAAACTGCTAACGGCGTACGGCGGACAGACAGAATTTTTTTTTACTGGATATTCGGATTCTACATGCCTGGAAACGTAAAACATCAAATTTTGAAGCAGGGTTAGAAATTGTTTTATTTGGGCGATTACAATGGTTTATTATCGAATAATAAACCAAAAATCTATAAAAATTTATGCATAACACTCCTTTTTCTGAAAATCCTTGGAAAATACGATTCCCTTAAAATTGAAGTCGATTTGGCTATTGTCAGGCCAGGATGATCTTCGGAATAATAGACTTTAGCCGTTGAGGTTTTCTCAGAAAAGTGTTGCCGGCGGATGGACAAAATTTTTTGGTTTGTTATTCAATAACAAACCATTGTAATCGCTCGCGAGAAAAAATTTCTACCCAACAATAAAAAAAAAAACTCTTCGTCAACAGTTTTCTGAAGAAACTTTCACAGCTAAAATTTTGAAGTTTTCTCCAAAAATCATTCTTGTCCTGACAATTAATAAATTAATGAATTTTTATTTTTCTGCTTATTTTAGGGCATTACTGCCCTCTCTTACAACTATACAGAATGTAAATAAACTTGAACGTCTACACATTAATCCTTCAAGAAATTTAACAAAAAAAAAAAAAGAATAATAAATAAGAATCTGCTATTAGAGTGCAATGTTCCAACTTGTAAAAAAACTAGAACATGCCTACTTTATAAAAACGAATCAATTAGAGAGAATAAACCATTAACTTCATGCAAAATAAAATACATCAAAACTTATAATTTAACTTAATTCATACCTGGTCAAAAGAACATCTCTCGACTTTACTTTGGACCCCTCCAAACTTTTAATTTCTTTAATTTGTGGGTTCAATTCATTATATAATTTATCATATTATGACAATGGCTCAATTCTTTAGCAAACTGGCTACCCCTATTTTAGGGGTATTTTAGAAGGGTTTTAGGAGGTGTGAATTTCGTATTTTCTAAGAATGAGAGACTTGTGACGATGGTGCGTTGGGCGTCAATATGTATTTTTGGACGCTGAATCAAATGAGACCATAGCATTTCGAATGTTTCTCACAACTTTTGTGTACAATTATCGAGATTTTCAGACATTTGGCGAATAAAAATAGTAACAATTTGACAACGTGAATGAAGAATATTTGAAGCATAAAATTCGGTCTATATTCATTGGAACGGTCGTGATAAGTCTCTTCAGCTGTATCGTTTGGCGAATAGAATAGAATAGAATAGAATGGAATTTATTCTTCTTCTGATTTACAAACAAAAAAATACAATTTTGCCAAGGCTTTCTGCCATGCATAAAGACATACATAAACAAAAAGAAAAAAATAGTAATACCAGAATTAGTCCCCTACAGGGCTGAGCCCGTGTTAGAGAGACGAGCAGATGCTCCTTAGCAACACATTGATTTTTCTTAAATTATAGGTATCTATTTGTAATAAACATAAATATACTTATTTTATTTTTTTACTTTTTTAGTTTAAAAAAGTAAGTCTCGTAAGTAAGTAGTCTGAAAGTAAGTAAGTCTTTTTTTAGTTTAGTTTTTTTTTAGTTTTTTTTTTTTTTTTTTTTAGTTTTGGAATAAGTCAACCTGCGATTCTATAATAAGGAAAATTAATTCTATAATAATAAGGAATAATTCTATCTAATTCTAATAATTCTACAATAAGGAAAATTAAAAATAATTAAATTACAATCGCCTCCAACAAAAACCGTCTCCTTGGCAAAATGTCAATAAAAACTTGTTTTCCGACGCAGATAAAATCAGTCACTCAGCATCTAGCATTATTTAAAAACCTTCAATTCCTCGTCGTGAACGCATAATTTACCCGAGCGGTTATTTTCCAAAGTGGAGAACTTTATTAAGCAAAGCCGTTGTTCGAAAAACATTTTCTTCAGCTTCGAATAAATCCTACAGTCCAATGGGTTGTTCGAATCGAAAAACCGTTCGTTTTCAAACTTGTCGCCTTTGCGGTGTTGCTATTAAAAGTTGGGCAAGTTTGGATTCCGTAAGGAGAAATTCATTTTTCGCTCGCCCTCGACCGAGGACACCTCTCGTTAAGAACTTAGGAGTTGAATTCGCTCGAATAGTTGAAGAGGAGGCGAAAAGAACGAGAGCGGAGGAAAACGAAGACGATACGAAGGAATCGAGATGGAAGAAAACGAAAGGAACGGAGGGTTAAATAAATCCGCCGACGCGAAAGGTCCCAAGTTAAAAAAAGTGGCCGGGAAGAATTGAATTCAATACGAGCTGCTCAAGTTCGGAAGGCGATTATTGATTGGCTCGGGCCAAAAGTTTTTTATATCCTCCCCTCTCGCCGAGAATTCGTTTCCGCTGCGTCGGGTCAGTCGTGAAACAGAAAATCGCCAAGTTTAACTTCGCAACGCTTTCATCTATTAAGGAGAGAAGAGAAAAAAGTTTCATCGTATTTTTAACAGGATAAAACGCTTAGTGGATAGGGAAATAGTTGTCGGCGTTCATTTAAAAATAGATTCTTCTAGCTAGGTATTTCACATCCGGTTTATTCAATCGCTAATTTGAATTGAGGTTTATGTTATTTTTTTTCTACTTTATGCATAAAGCAGCTTGAAATAATTTATCGTACGTTTCATCGCGTGAGAAACACGAACCCGAAGGAATACAGCAAAATGTCCTATCGCATTTCAAAACCAACTAAAAAAACGCTGCAAATGATTGTAGGTACTGTGGTTTATTATTCCTTCGCATCAATAGTTATTATACCGAACATTTGTGAACGTTCCCACCGAAAAACAGACGGTAACTATAAGGGAAAAATCCGTAGCAACTATTGTAAGTTTAATCATTTTTATTTTTTCGTAATTTCCAAATTAAAATCTGAAATTTTCGCCTTACGGTGTAGTTAAATAGAGTGTTTGACGACCATTCCAATGAGTATACAACGATTTTTATAGCTCCAAAAACTCGAGTTACCTATACCCTCATGCCAAATTTCTGGAAATCTCCAAAGTCGCTAAATTTTTCGCCCGACAGTACAGCTGAAGAGTGTATGACTATTTCATTGAGTATAGAACGATTTTTATAACTCCAAAAATTCAGGTCAAATAGCATAATTTTAATCATTTTTATTTTTTCTCAATTTCCTAATTAAAATCTGAATTTTTTGTATAGTTGAAGAGAGTGTTTGACGAGCATTCCAACGAGTGTAGAACATTTTTTATAGCTCCAAGAACTCTCGAGCTATACCCTCGTGCCGAATTTCTGAAAAACTCCCAAATTCGACACATAAGCTGCGAGAACTCGAGAACCAATAAAGCAACCGACTTCGCGATGGTCTCATTCGATTCAGCGTCCAAAAATCTATATAATTTGATACCAAATACACATTTTTCTGAAAAACTCTGGAAAATATGAATTTTCTCCCCCTCAAAACCCCCCAAAAATACCCTTAAAATTGAGCTAGCAAGTTGGTTCAAGAATTTTGCCGTCGTAGGACCGAGATTGATATTTGGTGAAAATTTCAAGAATTTAGCTATTATAGTTTGGCCGGAAAACTGATAACGGCGTACGGCGGACGGACAGAATTTTTTTTAATTGGATATTCGGATTCTACATGCCTTGAAACGTAAAAGATCAAATTTTGAGGGGGTAAGAAATTTTTTCTAGGGCAATTACAATGGTTTATTAATGAATAATAAATTAATAACGATCCCGCATCCAATACAAGGTGAAGTTCGTTCATTCATTGGACTACTTAGCTTCGCGCGTGCTGCGTCAAAGCATGTCTTGCGAACTGCACGACGTGTGCGGCGCAAAATTTCTGCATCGGATGCTACATGGAATTTATTCGGCAAAAAATAATTCACTCCGTATTCTACGAAATATCTCTTCTGTACGAACATTCAAAGTAGAACAGTAATTTCGACTCGGTTATTGAGGAAATTGAGTTAATTATTCCGATTCGAAGGTGGAAAGGTGCGCCATCATTATCCTCCGCAGTTTCGGGCATATTT
This sequence comes from Tupiocoris notatus, assembly GCA_037159825.1. Lineage (NCBI taxonomy): Eukaryota > Metazoa > Arthropoda > Insecta > Hemiptera > Miridae > Tupiocoris > Tupiocoris notatus. Next base: position 112,490 of record JASJUZ010000225.1, on the reverse strand, counting down.
ACGGGACGTATTCGAACAACGAGCTACAGATAGAGTAGGAGAGTGAGGACGTTTGAATTGCCGTCGGCGAACAAAACAGTAGATGGTAGGTTGTTATAGGTGCGGAATGCCTGTACCGATGTTACGTTATGAAAGCGTTGAATGGTCTCTGAAGAGAGTGAGGGGAGTGTGAAGATAGGAAACTCGAAGCTAAGGCTAGCGGGGCTAATCGTGGCGCCCTTTATTGCGAAGCCTCGCCCTCGCATTCCGACATTATCACATCCCCGCAGCTCCGGACGCAATGTTCACCCGTTGGACGAATTTCCCCTTATCAGAGCAACGGCACTAGTGTTTCAATGGTCCAAAACTGGACACAACGGAAGCAATGCGCAGCTAACGGATAACGGACAAAGGCGGCAATAAAATAAATCGCCGAATATTCGCTGCTGCTAAAACTCGAAATAAGATAACTAGATTCATGCCGTTTATAAGTTGTAATTTAAGGTAGAAATATTTACTCTCGTTATTTACCTTCGTTAACTTTCCAAACTCATCAAGTTTAACACGAGTCTCGGGAGTACTGTGTTTTCCAAAGCTCGAAAACAGGTTAATTTTGTACAGGGTGGAAACAACAGTTACTGGCCACCCATTTTGGTTAATTATTCAACTAACCATTGTAATTGCCCAAGAAAAAATTTTTTCTAACCCCCTCAAAAATTGATGTTTTACGTTTCAAAGCATGTAGATTCGAATATCCAATTAAAAAAAAAAATTATAATAATAATAATTCCTTCGCTTCAATAATGATTTAACAAGACTATCCATTTGTGATAGTAATTATTGCGAACATTTGTGAACGTTCCCACCGAAAAACAGATTAGGGGAAAACTTCGTAGCAACTATTATAATTTTAATCATTTTTATTTTTCTTAATTTCCAAATTAAAATCCGAATTTTTAGCCTAACGGTGCAATTGAAGAGTGTTTTACGACCAGTCCAACGCGGTCGATTATTGGTGAATCTCTCCATTCACCAAAAATCAATCTTGGTCTGACAACGGCCCAATTCTCAGGCCAAATCGCTACCTCAATTTTAAGGTTATTTTTGAGGGGTTTTGAGGAGGATTAAATTCTTCTTTTCCAACGTTTTACAGAAAATGGAGTATTTGGTATCAATTTTCATAGGTTTTTGGACGCTGAATCGAATGAGACCATCGCGGGGTCGATTGCTTTATTAATTCTCGAGTTATCACCGCTTTTGTGTGGAATTTGGGAGATTTTCAGAAATTTGACATGAGGGTATAACTCGAGAGTTCTTCGAGCTATAAAAATCGTTCTGTACTCGTTGGAATGCTCGTCGAACACTCTCTCCAGCTGTACCGTTAGGCGAAAAATTTAGCACTTAATTTGGAAATTAGGAAAAATAAAAAGAATTTAAATTACAATGGTTGCTACGCATTTTTCCCCTACAGTTACCAATCTGTTTTTCGGTGGGAACGTTCACAAATGTTAAGAATAATTACAATCACAAATGTATAGTCTTCTTAAATCATTATTGAAGCGAAGGAATAATTAACCACTGTACAATCATTTGCAGCGTTTTTCGATAACCGATATTAATATCGAGATTTTCTTCTGATATTCCATCTCTTGTTGGCAGAAAAAATGCCAAAAAATTGTAGAAATTCAATTCGAGCGTTTTCAGATCAAAGTCAAGAACAAATTACGGTTTTGTCTTAGGTTGCATTTCCAACCGGTAATTTCGATCGCAACTCATCGAATTCGTTCAACGTTGTCGGCTCGAAACGGGGATTATTTCGAAGGTTAATAATTTTCACCGTAACGTTGCACGAAGGACAAACTCGCCGGTTTAAGAGCACGTAGTGTTGCGACTATTTAGGACAATTGGGGCCACTAGGTTTGAAATTTATGTCAAGATTCTCCCGAGGGTCGGTCGCCCCGCTTCCGCGCTAACCGTCTTTAGACCGACTCTACAAAGCGAAATAATGGAAGTGAACTACCTCCGGAACAAGAAAGCTATATTCGCCTTCTCTCTCTCGCCCGCGGGCCTCGGAGGTAATTATAGTTGCCAGACACAGGCAGCTTCCTACACACGACCTCGCCCTCAGTTCCACCCCGACGCAATTTCCAGTCTTACACGACCGTCTGGTCCCAGTCGATTTCGCCCCGAGGCGGTAGAGATACTCTTTCCATTCATGCGATAGGTTCAATTAGAGTTTGAACTCTTCCTGTCGTTCGCTCGGCTTCTGCGGAAATAGGATGAGCTTATTTTCTCCGAAGGAAACACTGGAAAGCCGCTCTACTGAATGAAATTCAATGGATTCGCGAATTAAAATGCCCCGCCGTTTCGCACTTGCCTTGGATTAGACGGTTTGAACCTTCGAGCGTAAGTTGAAAGCTCGAGAGGCACCTGGACGAGGTTCGAGAAAAAACTTCGAACGTAGAGGTAACGAGAGTCAATTTCACCGACGTTTTATCGGACAACTTTAAACTATCGTTAATGAACAGTATCACTAATCATCTGCGAAAGGTTGTTAAGTGAGTTTTTGTGAGTATAAATAATGTACTGTGAAAATTTCTTCCAACAGGATTTCGACTTTTCAGAAGATTACAACTGTTCCATTCATTAAGTGAATGAATGAATGGACGAACGAACGAATAAATGAACGAATGAAAAATGAATGAATTAACGAAGGAATGAATGAAGAATGAATGACTGAATAAACGATTGAATGAATGAACGAATGAATAAATGAACAAACGAACGAATGAATGAACGAACGAATTGTCGAACGAATGAATGAATTAATGAACGATTGATTGAATGAACAATTTAACGAATGAATTAATGAACGAAGGAATGAATGAACAATCAAAGGAATGAATGAAGAATGAACAAACGAATGAATGAATGAAGGAACAAATGCATGAATGAACGAATGAATAAATGAACGAACGAACGAATGAATGAACGAACGAATTATCGAACGAATGAATGAACAAATTAACGATGAACGAATGATTGAATGAACAAATTAACGAATGAATAAATGAACGAAGGAATGAATAAATGAACGAACAAATGAATGAATGAATGAATGAACGAACGAACGAACAAATGAATGCATTAATGAACAAATGATTGAATAAACAAATTAACGAATGAATGAATGAACGAACAAAGGAATGAAAAAAGAATGAACGAATGAATGAATAAAAGAACGAATGAACAAATGAATGAATGAACGAATGAATAAATGAACGAAGGAATGAATGAATGAACGAATGATCGCATGAACGAACGAATGAATGAATTAATGAACGAATGATTTGATGAACAAATTAACGAATGAATGAATGAACGAAGGAATGTATGAATGAACGAAGGAATGAATTAATGAACGAAAGATCGAATGAATGAATGAACGAATGAAGGACCGAATGAATGAATAAATGAACGAATGAATTAATTAATGATCGAATGAATGAATTAATGAACGAATGATTGAATGAACAAATTAACGGATGAATGAATGATTGAATGAACAAATTAACGGATGAATGAATGAACGAAGGAATGAATGAATGAATGAACGAACGAAGGAATGAATGAATGCATGAACGACCGAATGAATGAACGAATGAACGAATAATTGAACGAATGAATGCAGGTTCATTTCCTACTGATGCACAAACATGACACATAGCGTTTTTATTTGACATGGAAACTACTCCGAGACCATAGGATAAACTCCTGTGGGGTTCGGAGGGCTGCAGCTCCAAATAATTGGAAATATTACAGAATAATTATGGAAATAAATTCCCTCTCGAAGAATTACAAAATAAAAAAATAAGAACAACATGACGAAGCTTCATGGTACAAACAATACAATAGATTTAGTTGACATATACACTGGTTAACAGATAGGAACAGTCGACGGGGCTTTTCCTAATCAGCCATGATTGTTAAAACATCAATTATTGAGGGGGTTAGAAAATGTTTTTTCTTGGCCGATTACAATGGTTTTCTATTGAATAATAAACCAAAATAGGGTATACTTCGAAATTAAGGCCATCGGCTGGAAAACCTTAGAACTTCGATTTTTGCCGTTGAAAATTTAAAAAAAGTCGAAATTTATCGAAAAACATCGTTTTTCGAAAAGTCGGCTTCGCGGAATTTTGTCAATCGGGCGCCGTAGTGGTCGAACTATTAAGTTTTACATATACTAAATGAATTGCAATGTTGTACCCAGAAAAACGTTGAACATTTTTGTAATTAGAATTATGAGGATTAGATTTACCTCCGCGGAGCTACAGCGATTCAAAGTCGGAACTTTGAAAATTCGCGAAAAAATCGTTCGCACGCAGAGAAAAATTGGGAAAGGATAAAAATTATTTTGTTCCAATTTCGTTAATTAGTTTCGAAATCCGGAGGCGGATAAATCCTACTTTTTCGATTTAGGCCTTTAAATTTTCTTTAAGAAAGTACATTTCATTCGCTAAGTAAACATGGAAGTAAAACGGACAGAAAGCGTTAACGTAAAGAGCGCCAACTTAATTTCATGTGGAACTGAAGGGTGGTCGCATTTCAAGAATGATCATCCCTAGGATTGAACTTTCAGTTTCCCCAGTCCTAGGTTTGAGAATTTCCATTGGTTCATTTCTAGGAATGAGTAAATTTTTCTACCATTGGGCGTTTTCGCCTATTGGGTACAACAGAGAAAGATTCTGTTTGAAATATAAACGCGCTTGAAATGTTTATAATGAGATTAAGTGAGGTCGATGCTTCGTTTCCCGAAATAGGATCAACTTTGTTTGACTCCTTGGTGCCATTGTAGGTTTTGCAGAAGAAACGAAATGAAACGGACAAAGCGCCGACAAAAGTTCCCCTCTTTTGTGGTGAAATGCGAGCCGAACGGAATAAAACAAACGAACGCTCGAATTGAACGGAATAAAAACTCCTCTGGCAAAGTTTCAGAAGCTTCTTCTACTTTACGGTCAAAAAGGAATAAGATCTGTCAGCGGCGGTTCATGCGAGAACGATTTCGAAACAGCTGCTCGTTTAAAGCGGACGTTCTCTTCCGATCAGGTGAGAAAACCTTTTACGGCAATAAATTGAAAAAAAAAAAAAAAAATTAGCTGCACAAACTGTGAAAAATATCGATGAGTAATGTTTAACTTGTTGAAATCACTTTTTTTGGAGGTTTTCTTCTGGTAAAAATTGTGCACATCAGTGAGCCGATTTTCTCGTTTTAAAACTCCGTTATAAATGTGGCAAAAACACCGACTAGAATTTTTTCCGAAATATAACCATTTGAGCCATCTATGGAGAGGTGAAGTATCGAAGGCCGCCTGGCCCGGTGTGATTTTAAGCGCCATCCATTGGTTTATTCTTCTTCTTGGGCCCGATAAAATCTTAATTTTGCACGGCGAATTTCAAAAATTTCAAAAAACAGTTTCCAAGTCAGAAAAGTCACAATAAACTCCGGAGGTAAGGAAAATATATTTTTCAAAACTTCAGCTCGGACCGAATGTAATCTTATGAAACCAACGCACATCGGAAATGTGAAGCTAAAAATATTTCATGGACGACGGAAGCACTGGAAATTTTTCGAAACGAATACCAACTAATAGAAGCGGATTAAAAAAAAATAACTTCAAACAATAGCTTAAAAGGACTACTAAACGTTCTCCACTTATTTATTATTGAAAATTGTGTCAAAATGAGTTATATTATTTTTATTCATTTATTTATTATTATTATTACTTTTTTAAATATTTTCAATATAATTGGGCTTGCCCGTAAATAAACAAATAAACAATAGAAAAATAGCTGGAATTTTAGCTTGGCGAAACAGAAAAGGAAGGAAAACTGTTTTTCGCGGCGATTGCATCCGGAAGAAATGAATGTTATTGGCACGTCGGAAAACTTTTCCAAGAGCGCTTCCAATTTTTTTTTTTCCTTTTCGCCTTCCTTTTTCATCTCTCATCTTTCGAAAAACTCCATCGCTTCCGAATCCACCTTTTTTCAGCCTTTGGGCCTTTCTTACGGAACCAGGCGGCCAGGTCGAAACTTCTCAAGAGCAATTTAGAATTCCGTCAATTACTCACCTTGGAGGCGGACTTGGTGAACTGGGAGGAAGACAGTTTGAGTTGGGGGCTCGAGTTCTTGTAACTAGTTTCCAACGCGGACTTCAGAAGAGCTCTGCCCATTTCCACGTTCGAACTGTTCCTCCTGCTACCGACGCGAGTATCTGGAAAATTTCAAAGCAAAAACGTAAGAAAATACATCTAATCTCTATCTTAATAGCAATACAAAAAAACGCAAAGTTGATCACTGAATTGTTTCTAATATATATTTATGAATGACCTTAAATTCCCAGTTTTCGGGATAGTTACTGGTGAGGTGAATATATAAACATTTGTAGTTAAATCAGAGCTTTCGAACGAGTGGTGAACGATTTTCGTGTGATGGAAAATGCGGAAGTTACTCTTCTTTAGCGACGACTGGTTGTAAGCGGAAATCATCTTGTGGCTGTCCCTCCACTGCATTATTAAAAAGATCACCGGCAACGACGCGCGCCATAGCAACGGCTCATATGTTGAAGCGGATAAATCCGGATCTTTTGTTCTAGAACATTCTTCTCTAGTCCGCCGATTCTTTTCGAGATGTGTTCGCTGTTTTGACTAAAACTTTTCAATTTTTTTAAATCTAATGGAGTCAATTGTAAATATAATCAATTTCATTTGAAGTTATTAATTAGCACCACACATCATTGCTAAATTGGTGACCCCGACTTCAAAATGAACTTCGAATTTTCGATTCGCGACTTCACATCGTAGTTCCACAGCTTTGGTGAGATCGTTCCCTAACTTAAGCTAGAACGTAATTCGTACGATGGATCCTGATCCAAGTGATTCGAATAATTCGGGAGCAGATGCCCAGGTCGCGAGAGTTTCCGTAAAACTTCCTCCCGTCTGGCGGAAAAATATCAATACTTGGTTCATTCAAATTGACGCGATTTTTCGAAAATCTGGCATCACCTACGAATCTACCAAATACGATCATGTAGTCGCAGCTTTGGACTCAGATATCGCGGACATGATATCCGACTATCTGACCAAGCCATCGCAATCATTTCCGTATAGCGAACTCCGAACCCGTCTCGTTGCAGAATTTTCCGAATCAGATGGATCAAGAATCAAAAAATTATTGACCGAGCTCGAACCAGGTGACAAAAAACCTTCCCAGCTCTTACGGGAAATGAGATCGTTAGCTAAATCCCAGGTTACTGACGAATTTTTGAAAACGATGTTTCTTCAACACCTACCTGTGAACATTCGATCAATTTTAGCTCCGAGTTCTGATTCGCTAGATAAACAAGCTGAGATGGCAGATAAGATTTTAGAATATTCGCCGCAGCATTCCGTTCATGCAGTTAGTGGTCAACCGAATGCTAGAGTTTCGTCTCCGGATCGCATGGGTCGTCTCGAGGCGCAATTAGCCGAACTTGCCATGTCGATCAACGAACTCAAGTCTCGATCTCGATCAAATTCCCGATTGAATTTTCCATTTCGATCGCGATCTCGTTCAGGCAAGCGTTTTAATTCGCGTGGCTCCGCATCAAGTAAATTGTGCTGGTATCATTCCAATTTTTCGGATAGGGCTAAAAAATGCATTCCTCCGTGTGATTTTGCAACCAAGTCGGAAAACTAGAACCCCACTTCGTTGACGCGACGAGTTCCGAAGTGGCGGGTCAAAGTCGTCGCCTTTTCGTTTTCGATCGCCTGACCAACACTAAATATCTAGTTGACTGTGGATCTGACATTTCCGCCCTTCCTCCGTCAAAACTTGACAAGCCAAAAAAAACTGATCGCACTCTTTTCGCTGCGAATCATACTATCATCAACACCTATGGCGAAAAACTCGTTAATCTTGACCTAGGTCTCCGTCGCAGTTTTCGTTGGCCTTTCGTCATTGCCGATGTTTCGTCACCTATCCTTGGCGCTGATTTTCTTGAACATTTTGGACTGCTGGTTGATTTAAGGAACAAAAAGTTGATCGATTCTCGTACAAATATTTCGCAAACTGGTTCTGTACTTCCTTCGAACTTTGTTTCATCAGTTCTCTTAATTGATCCTACACACAGGTACGCCGATCTTCTAAAGAAATATCCGAACGTTTTGAAGGATAATCCGGCCTTTCAAGATCCTGATCCTGTTTTTTTCCACACCATTACTACTACCGGTCCACCAGTAACTGCCAAACCTCGCAGGTTGCCACCTGAAAAATTAGCGCAGGCTCAACTCGAGTTTCAACAAATGATTGATTTGGGTATTTGTAGACCGTCGAAAAGTTCGTGGGCAAGCCCTCTGCATCTTGTACCAAAAAAAGATGGTACTTGGAGGCCGTGCGGTGACTACCGCACTCTAAATTCCAGGACTGTTCCAGACAAGTATCCCATTCCTCATGTCCAAGATTTCAATAGCCAGCTTTTCGGAAAAACTATTTTCTCCAAAATTGACCTTGTGAAAGCATTTCATCACATTCCAGTTCACCCAGACGACATCCAAAAAACCGCTGTAACCACACCCTTTGGTTTGTTTGAGTTCCTTCGACTTCCGTTTGGTTTAAAAAACGCTGCTCAATCCTTCCAGAGATACCTACATTCCGTACTTCGACACTTACCGTTCGTTTATTCCTATATTGATGACATCTTGGTCGCATCGTCAAACGAGGAAGAACATAGTGTCCACCTCAATCAGCTTTTTGAATGTCTCAATCGCCATGGAATTTGTGTCAACCTTCAAAAATGCGAATTCAACGTTCCTGAAGTAGCATTTCTTGGATTCAAAATTTCAGCAGCAGGTATCGTTCCACTTCCGGACCGAGTCAAAGCAATATTAGACTTTCCGCAGCCAGAGACCATCGAAGGACTTCGAAAATTTTTGGGCTTGATTAATTTTTATCGTCGCTCTCTTCCGAACGCTGCGTTGAAACAGCAACCTCTTTATGACATGTGTGGTGAACCTAAACGCAAGGACAAACGTAAAGTAGAGTGGTCCATTGAAACGTCACGAATTTTCGAAACTGTCAAAAACGACGTCGCAAATGCTACCCTGCTCGCTCATCCTTCTCTTGACCTTCCTATCATACTTTCGGTAGATGCGTCAGATTTCGGCGTTGGTGCAGCACTTCAGCAACTTCGCGAAGACGTCCTGGAACCTCTAGGCTTCTTCTCTAAAAAATTTTCGGGTGCTGAACGTTCCTATTCTACGTACGACCGTGAACTTTTGGCCATGTATAAAGGTGTCAAATATTTCAAATATTTTCTCGAGGGTCGACAATTTTCAATCCATACCGACCATAAACCGTTGACTTACGCTTTCGAACAGAAACCAGAGAAAGCTTCACCTCGTCAGCTCAGGCATCTCGATTTTATAGGTCAATTCACGACTGACATTCGATACGTGCCCGGGTATCAGAATATTCCTGCTGATATGCTCTCTCGTATTGCAAGTATTTCTGTTCCGTCCTCGATTCCACTTCATGACCTTGCAGTTGCGCAAACCACCTGCAAAGAACTTGAGCATTTACGTTCGTCAGATTCGTCAAATTTCAAAACCATTCATCTCGAGAATGATCTTGAACTAACTTGCGATGACTCAAAGGGGAAATTACGACCTTTCGTACCCGATCATTTTCGGCGACCTATATTTGACGCGCTTCACTCGCTAGCTCATCCTGGCGTTAAGGCTTCAGTAGACCTAGTCAATTCTCGGTTTTGTTGGCCATCATTAAAACGCGATGTCGCTTTGTGGTCTAAAACATGCGTTGAATGTCAGCGATCGAAGGTTTGGCGTCACACTTCAAGCCCTGTGCAGACGTATTCTCCTGGTAATCGGCGATTTTCTCACTTGAATGTAGACATCGTCGGTCCACTTCCTTCGTCGCAAGGTTTCAAATACCTTTTGACTATCATCGACAGATATACCCGCTGGCCTGAAGCCATCCCTATCGCTGATATTTCTGCAGAAACGGTCGCGAATTCTTTTCTCCATTCCTGGATAGCTCGTTTTGGCATTCCCCAGCTTATCACCACTGACAGGGGCAAGCAGTTCGACTGTCAATTGTTTTCGACCTTGACGAAGTTATTAGGTGTCGATCACGTAAAGACCACTGCGTATCATCCAGCCTCGAACGGAGCAATAGAGCGTTGGCATCGTTGTCTCAAGTCAGCCCTCAAGGCTCAGCTTTCAGACGATTGGGTAGCCAAATTGCCTTTAGTCATGCTTGGACTTCGTTCGTACTTAATTCCGGACTACGGCGTATCACCCGCAGAACTTGTCTATGGAGAACCTCTTCGGCTTCCAGCCGATTTCTTCATTGATGTTCCCTTGGATTCCAGCGTTCCTGATCTGCTCTACACACTCCATACTCATATTTCCAAACTTCGACCAGTCGAATTCAAGCATCATTCGTCGCGATCACCCTACGTTCATCCGGATTTGTCGTCTTGTTCGCATGTTTTCGTGCGACACGATGCGGTTAGGAAACCACTACAGCCTGTGTATGACGGTCCGTTTCGCGTTATCTCCCGATCAGAGAAATTTTTCTCCATCGCGACTCCAAGAGGCGAAAATTCTGTTTCAATTGATCGGCTGAAACCAGCTTTCCTGCTAACCAGCGATCTCCACGAGACTTCTCGAAAATCGGAACCCTGCGCAGACCTTCAAGACACCACCACGGACTTGCCCAAATTACGTCAAGATTCACCTTCGTCTTCGACTACTCGTTCTGGACGTCGTGTTAGATTCCCGGACAGATACGTCGCAGAACTCCTACGTTAGCACTGGAGGGGGAGTGATGTGGCTGTCCCTCCACTGCATTATTAAAAAGATCACCGGCAACGACGCGCGCCATAGCAACGGCTCATATGTTGAAGCGGATAAATCCGGATCTTTTGTTCTAGAACATTCTTCTCTAGTCCGCCGATTCTTTTCGAGATGTGTTCGCTGTTTTGACTAAAACTTTTCAATTTTTTTAAATCTAATGGAGTCAATTGTAAATATAATCAATTTCATTTGAAGTTATTAATTAGCACCACACATCATAACTAAATTCTCAAATTTTTCTAACGATTTTTCGTAACGCTTTTCAAGTTTGTGTGCCATGTCAAAGACATAAAAATGTCAAAAAGTTACGTCAGAAAATATTAATGAAAAACAGTGCTATGAATACATATTTCTTGACGGACATAAAAACGAGCGATGCATCGCCAACCGCTGCGATTTAACAAAATTAAGAGGCTGTGGTAACCTATGGTTCCACATCGCCCTGAGGATGCCCGAGGGGGCGAAAGTACTCGGCCAGAAAATAAAAAATCGGAGAATATGTCGCCTGGTTCTTCTCCCCCTCACCAACCCAGTACAAAATTAAGAGGTAATTGTTCCGTTTCTACGAATTTAGCGTTGAACATTATTACCTGGAGAAAACTCGAACGGATCGTTTAACTCGGTATAATGAAACGGCGAAGAACTCGGTGTAATACGAGTAAATGGAAAAGAAATTATTTTAAAAAAATAGGCGCAATAGCTGTACATCGACAACTCACGCGATTACCTAAAAAGCGCACGTTCTTTTTAGGCGGTGCTCCAGGTAATATTTATCCAGCACAAATAAAAGGGATTGTTATTATTTCCAGCTTCAGCAAATCACTTCCGCGTTAGATTAAGTTTTTACTGACTGTTCCGCGCTCCTAATTACTTTTTGATTTTTCGCAGGCCAACTCCTGACATGGGTAAACAATTTAAATAAGGATCAGCCGAAGAACGAGCAATAAAGGTCCTTCTTTTCCTTCTCGTCGCATTTCTTTACGATCGTTCTATACTCGATGGAATGCTCGTCGAACACTCTCTTCAACTATACCGAAAGGCGAAAAAATTCAGATTTTAATTAAGAAATTAAGAAAAATAAAAATGATCTAAATTACAACAGATGCTATGGAGTTTTCCCCTATAAATAATTACCATCTGTTTTTCGGTGGGAACGTTCTCAAATGTTCGGAATAATTACGATCACAAATGGATTATCTTCTTAAATCATTGTTGAAGCGAAGGAATAATAAACCACTGTATAATTAGTTGCAGAGTTTTTTTTTCCTTCTCGTTTCATTTCTCGATGTCTGGGGGTTATGAGGGGGAGAAAAACCAGGCGACTCCGATTCCTCCGATTCTTTATTGGCTGGCCGAGCACTTTCGCCCATTCGGGCATCTTCAGGGCGACGTGGAGCCATAGGGTCTACAGCCCGATAAAGCAATGGGGGGGAGGAGCAATTAACGGTTATTCCTCGTTCGATAAACTGTACAGATATTTTCGAGATAATATACGATGTTTCTCGATAATTGCGCGAAACCTGGTACAGCGATCGGGTCGCGGAACGGATATCGACGCCAATGCAGTTCTCAGTTGATTGAAAGCGGGCGGGAGTTGCTATACGAGAGAACTGCACATATGAGGGACAATGCATATATCAATCGGTTTCAGGGAAGCTGCACGATGACGACCCGATTCTATGGGAGGGAGAGTGGAATAATGGACCGCTGCAACTTCGATCATGACAATCATCCCTTCTGCCACTCAACAGCCCATCAAATCAGTAGACATCCCAGGGCGGAATATGTGTATACTGGGGAATCGCGTTAATTTAACGAGCAGCGAACGACTAAATGTGCGATCGACTGCGAAAAACGGACACCACGAACGAAGGATGAATATGAAAATAGTATATTTTGCCCTCGCACAATCAATACTTCTCTATGGATTACTGGCTTGGGGTAGTGCCTATGTATTGGTTGAATCCAATAATACGCGCAGAAAAAATGCTGATCTGGATTATTACCAATAGTAAGTATTTGGACCATACTTTGCCTCTGTTCAAGCGCTCTAACATGTTGAGATTTGATGACCTCAAGAAACTTAGTAGTGTTTGGCAAATTATGAAGGAAAAGTATTTTTCACTTCCTGAACATGACCCGCTCGATACCGAATTTTCGGTTGTATGGCTTTTTCCACTTTGTACCACAACCGCTCTTTAAAATAATTACCGACAATACGGAATCAAGGTGTTTAATAGCTGTCCCAGTGAACTAAAATTAAAAATACTTGACCACCCAAAGCAGATAAATAAAAACGTGAAAACATATCTCATGAGTATTTTAATTGAATGCTAACTTAGTGCGACAAAGCCTGTAATTCATCCTGTGTTACATCATTTTTATTTTTATTTTGTTTTTATTTTATTTCTACTTTTATTTTTACTTTTTTTGTAATGTGATGAACTTGCATTTCATTAATTTGTCATTAATAAGCAAGAGGTCTTCTCCCTAACACGGGCCTTGGCCCATATAGGGGGATAATTTCTTTGTTATTTTTCATACCATCGTAATTGTGTTGTAATAAGATATAAAAAAAATATAGAAAAATAAAATAAAAAATGTCGTTATACAAATCTTAATTTGTTCAAATTTGAGCGAATTTTGAACCGAAGCTGACATTTTCAAGTTAAACCTTATCCTAGTGCGGTGTACTCCAGTTCACCATGCATTTCAGCTTCGATTCTATCCCTTTGCCAGTTTTGTCATCAACGGTGAACTGCGGCACACTCTTACTAGAATATTTAAAAGGAACAATCTGGAGGCGATTCAGAGGTGAAAGGAAAGTGTTTCGATCATTTGAGAAATGAGAAATAGTAATTTTTATATTATTAGTGGAGGTGATCCAATCAGGAAGTGGTCAGGTCAATACGAGTAGTAATGTAGTCCTTAAAATGTGTAGTTGGCAAATTAGTTGCTGCGCAGTTGGGACATTTTTGTTATTTTTTCCTTTTCAGAGTTTATTTTATAGGCAGATAATTTTGAAGTCGGTTTTATTATTTTTTTAATAAGTTTTTTCATCTCAATAATTGATTTAGTTTACCAACGTCACGGCCTTTGTATGAATTCTTGATTCCATAATTGATTATACCTGTCACCGGCTCAAACAAGGAAGTACTGTGCGCTCTATGCACACCTCTGGTCTTTCGATAGTTTTTTTTTCACTTAGGGCCTCTTCGACGAGTATCTTTCTTTCAAATATATTAATTTTCTTCAAATATTCATCGGCCCATTTTCACTTGAAAACAATTTCAACAGTTTACGAAATGTTGGCCAATTGACGACAATGCGAAAAAACAGAAAACCAAAAACCGCAGTATTTTTAACGAACTGGACGATTTGCGCGCTTGATTTCAGCCGAAGAGCGGGATTATTTATCGCTCGGCTGGGAAGGAAAATTTTATTGAGGAAAGAGGCCGCGCGAGGACAGAAGTGAGTCCGCAGGCCGCAACACGATAATCTCATTCGCACCTACATAAAAGATGGGACGGGAATCGGGAAATGGAAAACCGTCCAGGCGGAAGGAACAGCAGCGGTTGGAAACCGTAGAAGAGGAAACCTTCGGCGGAGGGGGCTTTTATCGCCTCTTTAAAACAGGATTAAAGCTATATTTAGAAAACTCAACGAGCCCAAACCGAGTGAGATGGAATGGGAGGAAAAGTAGGAATGAAGGTAGAAAAACTTGGTCCGATCTGCAGCTCGAACATGTACCAAGGGAATAAATTATAGTTATCAGTTTGGGATGCGAGCTCATGAAACGAGTATTGATGTATTCGTATCGATTTTTTTTCAGTTTGTTGGGAGGAAGGAGAAATTCGCCATTACTCCCCGGTTGCTACGATTTCGGCTCTTCTGACAGCCAAGCGATATAGAATAGTTTCAACAGCCGGAAAACTACAAGGACTGAGGAAATTTAGTACAACTGAATATCGCCGAAGCTGAATCTCTCGACATTAGACCCGGATTAAGTCTCGCCCGCCAATGATCTCGCATACGCTGCAATAATAAAACAAGAAGAACGAGTCTGTCCAGTTTTTTACAAGAGAAAAAAATACTCGGACTTTTTTGAGGGGCGGAGAAAAAGTAAATCAGGGGTGTGCATAGATTGCACAGCACTTCCATTATTGAGGCGGCAGACAGGTATAACCAATTGAAAATCAAGAAAATCATTCAAAAGCAGCTACGTTAATACAAAACAATATTTTCCCTGAAAACCCAGCAGAACAAAACGCTGCAAATATTTGTACAGCGGTTTATTATTCCATTGCTTGAATTATGATTTGGGGAGACCTTCAATTTATGATAGTAACTATTAAAAAAC
The DNA here is from genome assembly GCA_037159825.1 of Tupiocoris notatus. NCBI lineage: Eukaryota > Metazoa > Arthropoda > Insecta > Hemiptera > Miridae > Tupiocoris > Tupiocoris notatus. The sequence continues at coordinate 97,235 of JASJUZ010000225.1, read as the reverse complement.
AACTACAACTAGTAACTATTGAAAAAAAAGAAGGGAAAATTTCGTACTATAGTAATTTTAATATTTTTTATCTTTTATAATTTTCAAATTAGAAGCTAAATTGACGAGAGTGTTTGACGATGTTAATGAGTATAGAACGATTTTATAGCTCAAGAAACGTCCATACAAAAGCTGCGACGACTTGAGAACCATCGAAGCTGTCGACACCGTTGTGCTCTCGTTCTACATGTCTTGAAACGTAAAACATCAAATTTGGAGAGGGGGTTAGAAAAAATTATTTCTAGGGCGATTACAATGATTTGTTTTAATAATAAACAAAAAAACCAGCAAGGAAACCATAGAAACCAATTCGACAATATACGATGAGAGCTCGGTAGCAGTATAATAATTCCGACTTCAAATCGAATCGTATCTCCTCGCAGATAATTCAGTAAGTTCGAAATGCCGCAGTTGATCGCTCATTCTGCATTCGAACCTGTGGCAATTCAAAGCGGTAATAATAACGTTCCGCGCTGAACTGGAGAATTGTTGAGCTCGTACTGAGAGAAACGTATCGTCTCGAAGTTCGAAGTAGGTCAGGATTAAGCACGTATTACATTGCAGATACGGATCCGTGCAGAAATGAAGTTCGGCGCGACGGTCTGAATAGAAAATGAACCGACGAGAAATTGACGACGTTTCTAGCAGTTGTAATCGCTATGAAAAAAAAGCTACAAATGATTGTACAGTGGTTTATTATTCCTTCGCTTCAATAAGGATTTTAAAAGACTATCCATTTGTGATTTTAATTATTCCGAACATTCGTGAACGTTCCCTCCGAAAAACAGATGGTAACTATAAGGGAAAAATCCGTAGCAACTATTGTAATTTGAATCATTTTTATTTTTCTAAATTTCCTAATTAAAAGCTAAACTTATTGCCTAACGATACAGCTGGAGAGAGTGTTTGACGACCATTCCAATGAGTATAGAACGATTTTTATAGCTCCAAGAACTCTCGAGTTATACCCTCATGTCAAATTTCTGAAAATCTCCCAAATTCGGCACAAAAGCTGCGATAACTCGAGAACCAATAAAGATATCGACCCCGCGATGGTCTCATTCGATTCAGCGTCCAAAAATCTATGTAATTTGACACCACGTACACATTTTTCTGAAACACCCTGGAAAATATGAATTTTCTCCTCCTCAAAACCCCCCAAAAATACCCTTAAAATTGAGCTAGCAAGTTGGTTCAAGAATTGAGCTGTCGCAGGACCGAGATTGATTTTTGGTGAAAATTTCAAGAATTTAGCTATTACAGTTTGGCCGGAAAACTGCTAACGGCGTACGGCGTACGGCGGACGGACAGAATTTTTTTTATTGGATATTCGGATTCTACATGCCTTGAAAGGTAAAACATCAAATTTAGAGGGGGGTTAAAAATTTTTTTTTCTTGGGCGATTACAATGGTTTATTATTGAATAATAAACCAAAACTAGTTTCTAGCAGTTGCTCGTTTCACGTCTAGCTCTAATTGAACAGATAAGATTTTTTTCCCAACAGCAATACTATACAACGTCAGTATATAATATAATTAACTTACATATATAATAATGTATTTATATGCTTATTTTTATAAATATAATATCAAGATATATAATAGTAAGAATAATACAACTTACATCTGCAATCCTACCATTGAATTCGAGAGGACGAAACGACAGAATCAAAGTTGAAGCCCGTTTTGCGATGCACTCGGAAAGGGCCGAGAAGAAACGGAATAATATCGCAACTTTTCCATCGCGATGGCGGCGTTAATTTTTTGGAAATAGAATGAACAAAGGGATTTCTCGACAGGAAGAAGTTAGAAAGAGGCTATGTTGTTGAAAGTTTTTATCTTGACCGTGGACGGCCTTAACCAAAACACGGATCCCATTTTTTTTGTCCACGCGCTAATTTATGACCTCTTGGGGCGGAGACCCTTGCGAAAGAAGGAAAGGGACGAGAGAGCGGCCGAGTGGAAGCCGTACGATCCCTATTGTACTTGCGGCAAGACCTCACCACAGCTCGGTGGGTTTAGTCAGTCTCAGCCGGAGCACGACCTTCATAAAACATCCTCTCTCAACGGAAAAGAACATTCCAAGGGAAAAAAAGGGGCGAACAAATCTGCCAAGAGGGCAACGAGAGGAGATATCGTTTCCTCAAGTATATCTGAAAGGAGAGAGAAAATAACTCGAAAAATGCGAACCGCTCGGTTGAATCGAGGGAAGACGCATTTCGTCACGAATGCGATGGATTTTTTAAAGACAATATTTCCTCGTTCCACGCTCAGCTTGAATAATGGATGAATCAGCTATATGATTGAATTGAAAAGTTGTCCAAGTTTAAAGGAGAAAGAGTGTCTTTCGGATTCGTATCCAGACAGGCTGATGGTGAAAACCCACTTTATGCCCTGCAGCTCACCTGCAGGGACAGAAAACGTGAGGCTGACTCTGCCATTCTTGCAAAGACATGCAGAACTGCTTCCTCATCAGTGTTGCCAAGATTTTTCCTAGGCCTAGCGGATTTTTTCTGATCGGGGAAAATTTAGGAGGAAGAAAATATTCAGGGGTTTTTTTAGGACGGAGATTATAGAGACTTAGATTAAACAACTGGCATTTTTTTTTTTTTTTTTTTTTTTTTTTTTTGAGGTTTTTGAGTAATTGTTTCCCTTATTAGTAAGCATTTACCCCGGTCTGATTTTTTCCAGAGCCAATTTACATTAAATGTAAATCGTTGTTTGACTTCATAAGAAATTTTCTTATGAAGTCAAACAACGGATCAAATTTAGGTTCTCACGGATATTTTTCGTGACTTTGCAGGGTTTAGGGACTTTTATGGGGATTTTTCTTTTCAGTTCAAGGGATTTCAGGAGATTTTTCAACTCGGTTCAAAGGATTACCAGAAAGTGTTTGGCAACACTGTTCGTATCTTTCCGCCATAATCCTTTTGATGGACACAGTTGCAATTGGACAACTTTTAGTTATTCCTGGTCGATATCTTTTTTGAGTCACATACAGTCCACTGTTCTCTGCTGCAGCGTTTTACTACTTGAATTATTTGGTTTAGATTTGGGATCACATTCTACAGAGATGCAAACGAAGCCAGCATCTATTCTTTATTTCAATTGAAGATTCTCTTGGACAAAAAGAAGTTAGGTTCAATGTCTATATCATGGACTTATATAGCCCTGAAGACGCCCGAATGGGTGAAAGTTCTAGGCCAATGAAAAAAATAATGGATATGAAGTCGCCAAGCTCATCTCTCCCTCACTCCAGCAATCACGTCGAAAATGCGACAAACAAAAGAAAGAAAAATAAACTAGCTGTGTAACTGATCACTGATGACATGCAGCACTTGAGGTTTGAGCAGAGGGCTGGGAAACTAATTTCCCCCCCGAACTAGTTTCTAGTTCGCACGCCAACCAATTACAAGATTTTCTTCCGAATTCACCTCTATTCCACATTTGACTATTTGGACAATCATAATACAGTTATCTACGTAAAACTAACCTAATTAACAGTAATGCCAAATTAACGCTAATCAATATGTTGTAAAATACCATTAGAAAAAAAGGATTGAAATTTCACAAATTTTTCAAAAAGAAATATTGAACAAAGGTAACAGAAACTTGTAAAGATTGCGGGTCATTTATTCAATACACCTAGAAACAGTTCGCAGAGTACGTAATTCATTTACAAACATCGAACCATTAAACTGCAAGGTTACATTTCCGTTCTCAAATCGAAATTCTCATAATGTCTATGGCGTATCGACGCGTAACAAACAGAACAGAGTACGGCCTTGCAAAACGGGCAAACGAACGAAGGGCTCAACGGACACTCGTAACACACCATACTCGTGCTCACGTGGAGTTTAGTTTCGCATTGTTTATTAGCTACTAGAAATTTTTCTGAATAAATGGCGGCTTCGAAACCGCTTTCATTGCAGAATCTGATCATACCAGTACCGTTTGGATAGCCCAAAGTGCACGTGGATAGCCGGACGAAGGAGACGCGGCCGAAACGTTTTTCAAGTTCATTCGCAAGTTCTACAGCGGTAACTCCAGATCGGACACCTCCGATGAAAACGCCCAAAGGATACTCGCTGCATCTGGGCGTCCGTTTGAACACGCCGTCCGACAACTTCCACGCTTTAATCTCGATCATGTACATTTTCCCGTCAAACGCGAGGCGGTAAAAATAATTGTCATCGATGATTATACTTCGTTTCAAAAGTTCGTCGACCGCTTTTTTGAAACGGAAAATGATGAAAGCGTAGCCTTTCGGCGGCACTTGGCTCGGTTGGAATCCGACGTTGGGCCACGAAACGTCCTCAACAGGCCCGATCGTCGAGAAACAGGATCGCAACCGACTCTTGGTGATTCCGTGGGGCAGACCTCCTACGAAACATTTCCTCGAGTACATAGCTCCGAGTTGAAATCTCCCTCGAATTCTTTCAAAAGCTCAACCCCATTTTGACACCTCCGAACGTCTTAAAAATTTATTAACAAAAATCTACTACATTCGAGCAAACGGCCAAAAAACGAGGAGGCCCATGGAAAAAATTAAATCAGAACGAGATAGATCATTCCAGGAAATATATTACGAAGTTGATTGCGCTGAATTGGATTGTGTCTCAATTAATTCATGGAATAGGGATATCAGTGAAGTAAGGCCAACTATAGTAGAACTTCGTAGTACAACTAGGTTTTTCGCAGTTTCCCAAAATTTTCCATGCTAAATTTCATCAAAACAATCCAAGCGATCATTTTTCTAGAATCGTCCATTTTAATTTGTCTCAGTGTCCTCTGAGAAATAGATCGGTCAGCAGTTATGTGAAGATCAAGATGACTCATCGGCCAATGAGAAGTTAATGCACTGAGAGGTGTATCCCATGGTAAAAAAATGTTCTAAACCACCGAACGATGCAATAAATAACCGGAACTGATAAAAAGCCACATCGACATTGCTTGAAAGAACCGCCGCTTACCGTGGGAAACATGGCACTGAAAGTAACTTACACAACGTTTCTTGTCGATGGATGATCTTTTATCGAATTATCTCATTATAAAACCTCAACAGCATTACTGATCGAGGTATTTATTAAAATAATCAGTCCGCTCAGTTGACATTGGTTTTTTCAGACGGATGAGCAACCACGGTTATCATTTTTCGATAATAATGAAATCAATATGACTTCAAGAATATAAACACGATCAATTTATCTAGAGCAAAATCTTTTCTTTTTACAGTTATTTGTTATTTTTTATTTTCAGCCCAGTGAAAATGAATAATGGGCAATAATCAGTCAAATGCGCATATTTTATGTGCAAAGGCTAATTTCATGGTATTATTATTAGTTGCTTACCAGTCAACGAAGCTAATGATCCTCGATGGTTGAACCGAATCATCAAGCTTAGCCGCTCTAAGCTTCCAGATAAGCCGTCCGCGTCTTTTTCGTCATCATCATTCTCGTTCAGCTTTTCCGATTCACTGGTGACTATAGAATTAACGTTTCAACTAAGAATATTTACATCTACTACTTGGTAATTAATAAGCACGCTATATTTTCCCCAAACTCCTGAAGCTGATAAGGTGAATTTTTTTCATGAAAATGTAAATAATCGTTGCTAATTGTCTTACTTTCTTCTTTTTTCTCTGGTGTTTCGCTATACTTGTGAAGCCAGAAGAAATGCAATACTCCGTAAGTGAAGCCTCCCAGAACAGCTACCAAGCCCATCAAACGAAACGCTTGGCGCGTTCCAACGGTTCCAATCAGTAAGCCACCAATGAAGCTGCCACTTCCTCTACCTGAAAAAATAAAATAAAATAAAGGTCCAAAAGCCAGCTGTTTTTTAGAACCAACTTATTATGTAATTTTGGAATTATGCAACAGTGAAATCTTTCAGGTGAGCTTACCAAGACTGAAATGGGCCATTCCAAGGACCCCAATGAGAGTCGCTAGAAGTGCTTTTGGAGCAAGCACATTACAATAAGTGGCAGCAGCAACCCACAGGAGATGAACTGAGACGGATTCGATGGCCTCAAACGGGAAACACCACCAAGCTTCGCTGAGAATTAAAAGTCCTTCAAATTAATACGCTGGAATAATTTACACCCTCTTCCAAGTCCTAAAATTCTACAGTTTATTTTCACTATTAATAATATTTTATTCAAATATATTTTAAATGCGTGGTCTATAAAATATATCTGATGAAACATCTTTTCCAATACAATATTTCATTAGGGTACTCACTCGATATATGAATAGCCCATAAGGCGAAGAGCGTGGGCGAAGAAAGCAATGACAATCAAGTTCACGTGGCCGAATTTCCTGGTGAGTTTTTCTGCACCGTACAAGAAAGGGATGCTACTGAGAGTGCCCACAGAAACGGTTATACCTGCGACAAATATAGAAACCAACGCAATGAAAAAATTCACTGCAAAATAAATAATGCTGCTAATATTCTTTTCACTCGTTTTTACATTTGTTAACAACAATTCATGGAATAAAAATAAAAAACCACAAGTCAACCATAGTAACCTCCTCCTTTTGAAGTCGGTTAAAAATTAGCACTAGACTATTTCCATTTCAGTGAATAAACATTATCGGCTACTGGCACATGTTTTCTTTGAAGTTCCACTCACCTAGAAGATAATTGGATGCTCCAAGTTCCTTCAGATACAGGAACAAATACGACTCAATGAAACCCCAACAGTTTCCAAGGAGGAAAAGGTAGAATATGAACATGATGACGTGTGGGAGCTTCAATAGTTTCATCATATCCCTGAGCAAGTTGTCAGCGGGCAGCTTGGCACCGATTGGGATCATAAGAACAGAGAGTGACGATATAGCCATCAGAGCGCTGTACGTGTAGAAAGCAGCAGAATAATCCGTATAACCTGTAAAGAATTATATTAATGAGTTAAGATGGTTCAGTATTCAGAAATATAAGCAGAAAGTAAAAATTGTGGGCATATCCTGCCTTTTGCTCGATCATTGCACTTTTAAAAAATTCTTCCCCAACTTAACAAAATAAGTGCATTGTTGAGGCTACTTCATGACATTCTGAAAGCATCACTTCACTACAGTTGATATACCAGAGGTGCCCTTGCTATCCGTTTCTATTGGAACTGTACCATATGTTTGCCCAGAATTAACGGGCTTTGTGAAGCAGGGTTCAAAGGCCACCATCAAATGCGTTGATGCGATTAGGGTTGAATCCGGCAAAACATGGAGGGGAATCTTAAGCTCCGTCCATCCGAATGCGGCAGTTCATAAACAATAATCTTATGTCAGCTGATACCTTGCTAAGCGACTGATGATCAAGTTTTTGGAAATGCTGTTCCGTTGCCATATAATTGGATGGGCTTGCATTTGCAGCAAATACCATGCCCGCCACAAAATTTTGACAGCTAATCAGAAGATCGAACACATTGATGAAAAACTAATCAACCCATTTGACAGAGGCCTGTGAACCCTGCTAAATTCATCACTACTTATTGTACTGCGTTCCAATAACTTCTTTGGTTCTATATTTAAACATTAATGACTTTGAACAATATCAAGTGAAAACTTGTCCCAACGATCCATGAAAACCTCGTTTTTTAAAAGGTTTTCAGCTCACTCAAAAATGAGAATAAACAAACGTATGAAGAAAAATTCATATTCTCCCTACTCGCAAATAAAATATTATTTAATAAAATACTAGAGTTCTGAGCATGATTGGGATAGTTACCAAGTTTTCGACTGCTGTAGTCGATCAAAATGCCAGATAGGGGGGAGAAAATGGCCATTCCAATAGTGGAGAACAGTCTTTCCCGACCGAATTCACCGCCATATTGTTGTACCATAGTCAACGCAATGGGATCCATCACCGTCACTGAAGCAGAATGCATTGTAGTTCCCAGGAATCTCAAGACGAAATAAATCCAAAACACGCCGGGGGCTGATTCTTTGTAATTGGGGGGACAAATGTCCGGGCCTCCTTCCCTGAAAAAAAATAATAATAATAGTAAGTCATTGAGAGTTTTATTTAATAAACTTTTTGAAAAAGAGACCAAGAAAAGTTCAATAATTGCAGACATCAAAAAAATTATAAAAAAATAAAAAGAAAAAGAAAAAGAAAAAAATTATAAAAATTATATTCATTTCTAACACAGACGTTTGAGTAACAAAAATCTACATAAAAATGAAATTATTTCCTACTTCATTTTTTGAACGCATTATTTTTTGGTACCTAGATGTTGGTATCAGCAAATATTCGATGGAATTGAAATAATCAATGGAATTGTAAAATTTTACAACATAAATAATGCTATCCTGAATTTTTTTTTAAATGTCCTGCAGTTGAATAATAATTTCTAAAATTAATTTCATGATACTTTATTTACCAATTCAACTCTATCAATTATCTCACCTAAACTGACAAATTTGAAGCATACAGTCAGCGGCCAGCTCTTTCAAAGTATCGTACGTCAAGTTAGTGGCAACAACAAAACCTCCACATCTCAGGTCTGATTCTTCAAGCACTGTGAAGTTGACACCTCCCGCAGTGAGCATTTCTTCAGTGAAATGCTGTCGAAAATCGGTCACCGTCTCATTATCATCAGGTTCTATTTCGAGTCCTGAAGAAAAAGGCAGAGACTAATATGAAGAAAGAAAAAAAACCCAAGGTTGGTAAACTTCGAAAAATCACTCTATTATCGTGGAAATGTTTCCAGATCACAGTTATCAGAAAAATGTTCTGAATTACTTTTATATTTTTCTCATAAATGCAAATGAACACGAAGAAGAGCAGAAAACAAAAAGTTCAACTTTCACATTTCCTCCAGAACGAAATGTGAAAGTTGAACTCCTTGTTTTCTTGTTTGTCGCATTTTCTACGTCTTTGCTGGAGTGATGAACATGGAGACTCTTCATTCTTTCTCTTTGTTGGCCGAGATCTTTCGCCCATTCAGGCATCTTCAGGGCTACATGGGTCCGGCTGGTTAGGGCAGCGACCTTAGCGACCTATGAGTAGCCCTTAAGGTGCCCAAATGGGCAAAAGATCACAGCCAATAAAGAAAAGAATGGATAAAGAGTCGCCAGGTTCATCTCCCCCTCACCCCAGCATTCTTGTTTTCTGCTCTTTTTCGTGCTCATTTGAATTTATCAGAAAAATATAAAATGCATTTGGAATTTATTTACATCTGTGGTGTGAAGTTATATACGTCTACATGCAGTTTAATCTCACCTAAATGCTCGACGGGGTCCATCAGATCTGGATGCATGTCGACCCGGAAAAAGGCAGATTCTGAGGGGGTCGTTAACGTCCAAGAGTCGTTGACGATATCCAACGTCTTATCGATGTTTCTAGTCCCATTGGTTTTTTTCCCAACAACAAAACCCTTCTTACCTTTCCTGCGTATCAAACACAAGCCGTTTGACAGTGTAATTTTACAAATATAACAACATTTTATTCGTTACGATAGCAGTCACGCTGACTTACCCCTGAGTGCTATTCCGCTGAAGATGAAAGTGCAAATCCTCCTGTACTCCAAACGAGGGCTTTTTGGGCTTTTGAGGCTTTTGGACAGGCTCGCAGCCATCCTACAACAAAAACAGCAAACCAATATAAATTTCATAAGAATAACCGCTTGCTAGAATTATTATAATATAATTCCATTAGAACTTGGAAGAATTATGCTAAACTCACATAAAAGCAAAAAATTAGAGTTCCATAATTTCATCCAATTTTCTATAAGTAAAGAATAAAATCTTACAGCTCTTGGGAGTTTTTTTTCTTCAGTTCAAATACCAAGTTCCTCTGAACAATTATGTAAAAACGTTTTTCAGTTGTTTTCCAGACAATTCAAAGTGAAGATTGAAAAATTCGTCGAAGAGAGCCTGTTTATGGAACCGTCCTGATATCAAGAGTTGTAAAACGATTGATAACTAACCGAGTATCCTTGGTTTATAAAAGTGGGAGGCCTGACTGCAATGCTTTCGTGTATTCCAGCCAGGAGGCTCATCCGTTTCTTGTTGTTTAGCGTACAATGGTCCAAGCAATCATCGAGCACAATGTCAACGTCTTCTTCTTGAGGGCATTCTCTACTCGGACAGGGACTCCACCAAACCTTCAATGGAAATCGACTTATTGACTACATTTTGGATAATTTGCTAAGCTGCCAACATTTTTAATTGAGTTTTCGTTCATGAGAAAACTATTTTAACTAAGGTTATAAAAATATTTGACAAGCAGTGAGAAAGGATAGCTATTTTTATCTCGAATCTCCGTAGAAATTGAACAAACAATGTATTTTTATGACCTGAGAGGGTCGTAAACAAAAGACAACTTGTACAACTAGTGATAATGTCACCGATGATATAAATTATCAACAGACGAAAAATACTCGGGCGAAAATTCGCTGTAGGTGATTTTCTTTAGAATTTTGCAAGCAACCAGCTATGATATTTTAAGCGACGAGACAATAACTTTAAAAATTGTATTATAAACGTAAAGTTCACCTCAACTTTACCGGTGGTAGGGTGGCGTAACACGTAGGCCACCGGCATTTCTCCAGGCGTTTCCATTTGCGGTATGAGCATCAGAGAGTGGTGGAATACTCCGTTTAAAACTAACGACAGGATTACGACCAGTTTGTAATGGCCGAAACGGTCGACGATAAATCCTGAAAGACAATTGGCAAAGCGCTCTTATTTGCTGCGAATTGATAAAATGATATTTTCCTACAACGACAAACTCAAAATATTAGCGTTGTCGACCAGGATAATTTGTACATAAAAGAATATATCCTCCTCTCTACCTCCCTCCCTCTCACTCTCACGTGTGATCGATTGAGGCCAAATTATTCTTATTTTTCGGTGATGTAAAGTGAGCAAAAATCAACGGCGACGGTTAATTAACTTTTTCATGCCGTAAATACCTAAACAAACTTTGGTTCGTAAGAATGGATGGACAATCCGTGTATTTAAATTTTTCGCTTGGATTTTATTCACTTACCTGTAATTGGCGGACTGAGAAATGTAGTAAGAGGCAATGCAAGGTAGATTATGGCAATCTCCTCAACGGTGAGGCCAATGCTTTGCATGTGAATCGTGAGGAACGGAATGAGGGAAGCGCTTGCTGAAACAAAGAAATTGTAAATTAATAAAAATCGCTTTTAAGAAATAGAAACCGATTAGCGTGTTTGTACAGAAAGATGAAATCTTTCTGGGGAAAATTAATTTTCCCCAATATTCCTCCAAGTAAATCACAATTAGCTTTATTCCCCAATATTCCTCCAAGTAAATCACAATTAGCTTTATTCCCCAATATTCCTCCAAGTAAATCACAATTAGCTTTATTCCCCAATATTCCTCCAAGTAAATCACAATTAGCTTTATTCCCCAATATTCCTCCAAGTAAATCACAATTAGCTTTATTCCCCAATATTCCTCCAAGTAAATCACAACAATTAGCTTTAAAGAAATAAAGACGGCAGGAAGAAACTCCTTCGTCGAAAACCGGTTACATTTCGTCATGAGAATCATGAGCAGAGTTTCACAGTAGACAAGAACCTACCTCCGTACATCATGAAAAGAGTAATTTTGAGCATCAACAAGTTCGGATTGATACCGACAAGCTCGCAATAGATTTCGAAACGCGATCGATTTTTCGGCGGGTCATTTTTGTCAGAAGACTCCGACTTTTCGGACGGTTCCCTGACCTCTTTCGATGGCATTTTATGACCACTTCCGCGCACTTGAATAGACCACTTCAACGAGTCGACAAGGATGAGCAGCTATAACACCCACGAAGGACGATAGGTGGTATATTTATTATTTCATCGTACAATCTTTCCTGCGCCGGATTATCTAGAAATAAATATTGACCAGCCGTCCATGGAGATTGTGTAGGACCCATTAATCTACCTTTATGTTTACTCTATTAGGATGATACAAGTTTTTTTTTTTTTTTTTTTTTTTTTTTTTTTTTTTTTTCAAGTGTGTGTGTACATTTCAACTAGGTACCTAGCTACGGGCCTGTGTAACAAGTGCTTACGGTTCACTCGAAATTTAAAACGGGACTAGGTTCACAAATTTTTCAGCTGAAACGTAACAACCGCTATGGAAGAGCAGAATCAAATATTCTACACTAATCGCTTAGCGAGGAGCAGGAAACTAAAATGTTGTTTCTTCCATGGCCGTCGCATTTCTCATGATCTGATGTAGAGAGAGATGACTGATTCTCCGTATTTAAATTTTCAACAGCCTATAGTAACCAAATAGGCCTACATCGGTCTGATTATGCTCGAAAAAGCGAAAATACTTGGCCAGGCCTATATAAAAATATATGGAGAATCCGTCGTCCAGTTTTATCCTCTCAACACCGAACATAAAGATTACTGTGATAAAATTACTCGAAAAATTTTTCATTGAATATTAATTATTACCCCAGCATGAATGAATTCATATTCCACAACAGTCACACACAAAAACAAATTTATCCTTGTTTCCATTTACTCGAATTGAGAGGAAGGCGATCTATAAGAACCTATAGTTCAAGGAGTTCAGTGCATTTTTTGTAATAAGCGATACATCATTTTTCGTTCAATTTGCAAATTAACAGCAATCCATGCTCGTTCAAGAGGAAGATTTAAAACGTAACCAATGTATCACAGGATGGTCAAATAAACCAAAATCGCAAATCGCTAAAATATAAAACGAAGAAAAATTCAAGAGGTTACTAAGCGGATCTGTTGAATTGAGCATAACAATTTTTTTTTATTAGGGCTTAAGAGGAGGCTTAAGTTAATTTTATGAACTATTTTTATTTATTGCACTGTAACTCATTTTAACACACTAGAAGCAGCGCTCTCTTAACTCACCTTCATGAATTAATAGGAGGCCATCCTAGTTTATTTAAATTATCATAGAGAGTGCCGTTTCTTAGATTTATTTATAGGTTTATAAAATCTTCTTTATCGTCAGAAACCTGCACAGCAATCCTTATCGTCAGGTTTTTCCTAACTTAACAAGTTCCTGGAAAATTCACCGATCTGGACATGAATAGCAGTCTTTTATGCAAAGGATGCTAAGAATTCGCTGAAAAAGTCTCCAATTGATTGAGAAAACCGTTGAATTTTGCCTCTCCTGAAAAGTGGCCAAAATCATGATAAAGCAGGATTCACAGGCATCCTCGAATGCGTTGATATGATTAGCGTCATTGCGTTCAGCACTCGAAATTTCGACGTGAGCGCGGTTTTTGCCGCAAATGTGAACGCATCCTATTTCTTTCATTAAATATTTCCCCGCTCAGACGGACGAGCTTTCGGCAGCCAGCGATTGTTGATAGCAACCGAAGAGCATTACCGAAAACATCCTCATCAGTCGCTTAGCAAGGTAGCAGCTAACATTGAACTATTTTTTTCGAACTGGTGGGCGGAGTTTCCCACCATGTTCAACGCATTCGACGGAGGCCTGTGAAACCTGCTCTATTTTATTCAATGAAAAATTCTCGCGACAAACCTGTAAGAAAATGGTAGCATATCGTGAAGTTTGAGCAGCCTCTGTAGTTCTGGCATGATGGAAGTTGAACTGCCCCCGAAACTCGCGATTTAGGTATAAATTTTATCTCAAAGATAACACAAGGTTTGAACGATTTCACGACACTAGAAACGCGGATATTTACAGCGGGCTATGAAATAAGTCATCTAGTATTACGAATAAACAACAAGTACAGAAAATTATGCTCAGTAGTCAACAAAATGAATAATGAAGCGAAAAAATAGTAGTTATCAATTAAAACTTTGATAAATAAATTCCCGCCGTACGCCGAAATGAACCGCGTTATCTGATAGTAAATGACACTGCATAATGTTATGGAAGACATATTTTTAGTTTTTATATTTTTGAATCTAGCCGAATTCTATTCATCATTAACTCAAAAGTTGATGAATTTCATATCAATAAAAGCTAAAAAACAAAAATCTAGAACCTCGCTTCAGTCGTTTAGATGATCGATTATTATTTTCGTCATACTAAATCTCCGCTTACACAGGCAACCAGTGTTGCCATGTTGACCGCCGAAGAAACGGTGACCTTTTTACGCATTTTATTTTACGCCAAGCCCTATTTTGAACAAGCGAAATATTTTGGCATGTTGACCGAGAATTTGTCGCGTTTTTCGATCGATCGCGGTTTTCTAGTGATTATTTCTTTATCAAAACCACCTGACATGGTCGATACAGTCGGCCGCGGTTGGGAGGTTATATTATTTTGCTAGTTCTAATTCATTTCAAGGCCGAGACTATGAAGGCGAAAACCGTGTTCGCTTCGTAATAGCATTAAAAATAGTATTGTCGAGTGCGGTTTGTATTCGTGAAGTGCGCAGTTATCGGGTCGCGGATTATCGGTTTGTCTGTGGAAAATATCGAGCCGGGGGCGATGGCTCGTGTCCGTGAAGCGGTCGGTTTGATTTGAACCAGCGGTTGGGACTATCATGGCTGACAGTGGTGCGGGCATAATTCCGTCGAAGAATCCCGAAAAAACGAAAATCATCAACCGTGCGACAATCGAAACGTTACGTTTGAACGAAACCGAGCGAGTGCTGACGCATCCGAATTCGCTGTCATCGTCGACACCCCGGAAGAAAACCTCGTTCATTATCACGAGCGTCACGTCGCGAACTAGTAACGATGCGGGCGACGATTCTGCCGACGATTTAGACGAGTCGCATACCGAAGACATATCGGAAGTAGTTGATAATTCGCGTGTGACCGATATCGAAACGGAGACCCCGAGCTATTCGGAAGATACATTTTCCAAAGATGACGTGTTCTTCAACGCGTCCTCGTCCCTGGTTTGCGCCCCTGTGATACCGACCAGTTCGCAGTACGGTCTCGCGATCGTGCCCGACTCGGAGTCGAACGAACATCAATCGAACCATTCGGACTGTGAAAGCGGTGACAATTTGATTTCGCACCATACGGACATCGGGTCAGAGAGTGTGATCAATCTAGGCGTCGTTAGTACTAAACATGATCCCGAAATGAGGGACATGCACCCGCCTGCTCCTCGTGCGGAAAGGTTTAAAGTTGTTAAAATCGAGAGTACCGAACCGTTCAAACGTGGCCGATGGATTTGTATGGACTATTTGGATCATCCTAATTTCGCACAAAACGCTGACAACGCGAATACGAAAAGTGATAGTGATTGTAGCCCTCATCCGCCGTCAGAAGCGAGTGACTCAATATCCGTTGTAGCTAATAGTGCCGCTACTGTCGTTGCCGTCGATCAACAGCAGCAGCAACAGCAAAACAATTTGAACAATAACAACGTCGAGGTGAGCGGTAGTCAAGTTGTCAGTAATATGCAACCGTCGGAAATGGTGAATAATCAGCAACAACCGAATTTAGCGATGAACGCCGCGGCTGCCCAACCGACCTACGCGTCCGTCTCGCCTGGTCAATCGTTGCAGAATAATTTACAAATGTCCCAACTCGTCAACGCCCAACAGCCGGCGCAGCAGGCCCCTCAACAGCCAACCCAAAGTCAACAACAACAGTCGCAAAGCCTATCGCAGGTGCATATCCAGCAGATATTAAACAATAGCAACGCTCACCAAAGTTTGCAGCCTCAACAGATGCAGCAAGTTTTGGCGAGCGCTAGCCTAGCGCAGTCTCAACCCCAGGCTCAACAGACTCCACCACAACAGCAGCAACAGGCACCTCAACAACCTATGCAGACTCAACAGCCGTTACAGCAGCAACAACAGCAGCAGCAGCCTCTTCAACAACAACAACAGAACCAATCGCAACAACAGGCTTTGATGCAGCCTCAAAGTATGCCACAGCAGATGGCCTCGATGCCGCAATACCAACAGCAAACTCAGCCGGCGATGGCTCAACAGCAGGCCCAGCCCGCTATGCCACAACAGCAACAGTACCAACCGATTCAACAGCAGCAGCCCCAGATATTACAGCAGCAGTTACCGCAGCAGTCAATGCAACAGCAGATGCCGCCTGTTCAGATGCAACAAATGCAGCAAAACGTTCAACAGAACATGCAACAGATGCCGCTGCAACAACAGCAAGGTCAACAGCAAATCATGGGTCAGCCGATGCAACAGATGCCGCAGCAGTTGCCTCAACAGGTAACTTACTCCCAGCCGATGCCCCAAACGCAAGCGACCGGAGTTACCCAGGCGAACACCCAAGGCATGATGCAGTCGATGCACCCGCAGATGCAAAATTACCAAACGAGTCAAATGATGACAAATCTTCAGGGCCAGCCGATGATGAACATCCAAAGTCAACCTCATTTACAGCAGCAGTATTATGCAGGAACGATTCCTCAGGGTGCTCCTTCACTCGCGGGGATGGCGATGCCGCCGATGTCCCAATCTAGCATTCCAGCTGGTTCGACGGTGACGTTGCCTCCGCTGCAAACTTACCCGACAGTCACGCAGCAACAAATGCAGCAGAGTCTCGCCGGTCTCCCCCAGACACCTCCTGTGCAAACATCTATACCGCAACAGTATGCTTTGCCGATGACGATGACGCAGCCAACTGCGCTGCAGCAGCCACAGATGACGCAACAGCAAATGTTATCGTCCATATTGCAGCAGCAACCGCTCACCGGGTATTCGGCTGGCTCTGCTGTCCCTGCCGCTGGTCAAGGCCAACCAACATCTTCGTATCAGCAAGTGTCGTCCGTTCCCTCATCGTCGGTCGACGTGAGATCGATGATCGCTGGAGATCACAGCAGTACCCATGGAGATCAGCAATCGATCCTAGCACCGACAGCTGCTCTCCTCGAGTCGCTCGCTGAAGTGACTGCCTCACCTGACCAACAACAACCTGGCTCCGAGGACCCTGAAAGGTGAGTCGATTTCCTCTTCTTTCAACCTTAAATTTTATTATTGCTTATTATCGAATCGATTCAGAGCTTTTATCGCACCCGATTTTCAAATAACAATTGACTTGGAAATCCAATTTTACTAGTTCCCTTTGTAAATTATTTGCTAAAGCGTGCTTATAGTTTCTTCCACGTTAGTCAATTCAATGTCCGCTGTCTCTTTACCTTCACACTTCGAATAACTATCGTCACCTTATCATTTCCATCTGTTGACCCCATAGAAGCACCAAAACTAAGCACAGTTGTCCATTTACATACCGTGAATTCAGTCTGGGGTTTATTGATGAGTCTACACGGGCTCAAATAAATCTGTCTTCAGTGCTCATTATACACAGACAGACCGCCCTTCAGTGTTGACAGGTCCCACCCGGTGGTTTGAGGGAACCCTCGACAAGAAAAAGGGGAAAATGGGTGCTTTTTCAAACGGAAAGAAGGGAGCTTTGGGGATTTTTAGCTCAAGTGAAGCGTGATTGTAGCGACATTAAAATAGACTCTGTTCATCAATATTGTGGGTGAGGGGACATATTGTGCAAATAAAGACTGTTCAATATTTTGCATTGCTTACAAGAATTTCTGGGAATTGTAAAATTTATGTACATTGTTCGATATTTGGAGTGAAAATGAGGAGCCTGACATATTGTTGCATAATGTTTCTTTAGTAAACAATTTTTAACTGGCGGCTGTTAATTAAAATTACTTTTTTATGATGCAATAATGAAAAAAAATGAATAGCTGATAAAAACAAAAAAGCACTAATAAAGAAGTAATAAGTATTGAAAAATTAAAAATTAATTACCAGAATTTTTATTTTTTATAGAAAAGAATGTGAGATGAGATTGACGGAGGCTGTGGGGAAAAGAGAAAAGAGTAATTAATTGTGTCTACGTTTTGGGGGAGTTTCCCCCCTAAAAGGGTAGACAACACTGGCAACACTGCCACCCTATGCAAGAGCATGCACTTCCATGGCAGCCTAGCTCCTTAGCTCAGTCTTGTGAGCGGTCCGCGTACTATGAACAACATGTAATAGTTACTAGCGCCATGGAAGACAATGGCTGATGATTAATTTGAGACTACTACTTGAAGAAATGAGAGCCTGGGTGGAAAATCAGCGTCCTAAATTTAGGGTTTTTTCCACTGCATATTTTTAACAGAACCTACTTCTTCTTGCCAACTACAATTCATAGTTCCTTGGGCGATTTTTTCTCAACACTCGCGAACTGCTTGCAACATTCAGTGTATTGATCTCGCTCTGAGTTGAGGAGGGCCGAGCGCAATGCAGCCGGTTTGAATTACCTCAATTGGGTGGATATTCTCAGTGTCGCGTTGGAGTGACGAGTACACTTCAGCTGAGATTTTTCTTAGGGCTACAACAATAGTTGCATTTCCAGGGCTAAAAAAAAACTCGATCGCAATCTTCACAAAATATAATAAAACTACTGAACTGGTTTTAGTTCCTAAAATTAAATTTCGAATAAAATTATTAGTATTAGCCGAAGATGATTTGCGAGCTCAGCCCAAAATCGGTGAATTTCTGAATATCGTAACATTCCTTGCTTTTAACTTGACAGGGCATAATGCTCCGACTATTTTTCAATATACCTCTGATTACAATGTGAGGTTTACTTTATGGAAAAATCCGAACATTACCAGATATTCTCACATGATGCGACTATTAGCGGAAAATCTTATCCTCTCATTTCGATAGCGACTGGTCGATGCTCTTTTTCCTATTTCTTCTGGGCAGGTGAATCCGTATGAAACACAAGTCGGAGCTGACATTCTTAGTAGATTGTTTGCAGTTTTCTTAGTCTTCATCTATTATTTCTCGTCCGTCAATAGTTTTCTTGGCAGTTTTTACAAATTCGGGTCCATTTCGAAACCTCTAGTAATTTTCAGTGTTAGCACATGTCGTCGTACTCGGTTTCATTGAGTAGTATTGTTCATCTTTGTATTTTAATTTATTTTCTCTTGCAAAATCGTCGACGTATTCAACCTTTTGCCAATATGCTCTGCATCTCGGTCAATATGCGCTGTCGAGTCCTTCATCTGACAACAGGTATTCCGTCTACTCCGTTGGTCTGATCTCCGTCTCGCATGTTCTCGTCTCTGAAAAGGGAAATCTCATTAGGCACCGTCTCGCAACGGATGTGGAAGGTTTCTCTTTCGTGATTTTCTTCGCCAATAAAACGTGTTCTATCATCTGGAAGGTCAGATCTTTCGCCCTGAAACGAACTCGCTGCGCTTTTCTGCCCTATCGCTCACTTGTCTCGGATACTCTCTTCGGAGTATTTACTCCAATCTCTTTTCCGTTGGCTAGAAATTGCATTGAAAAAAAAAAAAAAAAAAACTTGGAAAATAAAAATAAAACCGACTTCAAAATTATTTATCTCTAAAATAAACTCTGAACAGGAAAAAATAACAAAAAATGTCCCAACTTCGCAGCAACTCATTCACCAACTACACATTTTAAAAACTACTTTACAACTCGTATTGACCTGACCACTTCCTGATTGATTGGATCACCTCCTCTAATTATATAAAAATTACTATTTCTCATTTCCCAAATGATTGAAAGACTTTCCTTTCACCTCTGAATCGCCTCCAGACTGGCCACTTTTTGGAGTCGGCGACGGTGCTCGGTAAACCTCAAAAATGTGAAAATCGGCATCACGTTTTTTGTTACACTTTCTTATATTATATCAGCATGCCGAACGAAAATTGGAGCTAGGCCCTTATTGGCAGATAAATTATGAACAAAATGACGTCAAAAAACAAAATGGACCAATTTTTTTCTGAAGGTTATAAGCTTGCAGAGTCAAAACTTCCTTTTTTAGCGAAAATCACGTTTTCCGGCATTTCTCCGCATCTGGGGACGAAACTGCTGGATGGACTCAATTGAAGAAATGATGGGACCTACCTGGATATCTACTCTTTCAAACAAAAAAAAAAAGTAACCCGATCGGACTTACAGGAGCTAAACGCCAGCGGACAACACATACCGGAAAAACCCGCAAGTCAACCATAGTAACCTCATTCTTTTGAAGTCGGTTAAAAATTAATTTCCTCCATGCTTCAATCTTTGGGAACTCTAATGCTTTCGGCTCCTGTAATGCTTAGTAGATTTAGAGCAAGTCTATTTCGCTTTCCAACCCAACATTTTTCTAAAAGAACTCCGGTTAATGCCGAATGGAATTTCGTTTTATTTTCTATTTCTCGGTCGGTCAGCTAAGTTGATCATTTTTTCTCTATCCGCGATCTGATAGCTCAATTCGTTAACCTTGACTGTTCCGTCGTCTATGAATTACTCAGGTCACTAAAGCGATGATTCATCGCAGCCTGTCCTCGTATCGATGTCCTTGCTCTCTTGTTCGTTTCTAGTTGTGAAGCGAAATCGTCGACGAGTTTCTATCCGTGAGAAACAACCCATTGAGTGCAATAGTCGATGCTGATTTAGGTTTGTTAAGTACTGCAAATATGAGTCAGGTGCAGATCGGCTTCTTTCTAGATTTTAATTAGTATCTTGGCTCAATAATGGGAAAGCTTAGCGAATGCAACGAAAATTTTACCGAAAAAATAGTTTTGAGAACCTCGACATTGTCGGACTTCTCCGAGTTTTTTTGCTTATAAATCGTTGAGGAAGCCTCCTACAGGAAAATCTAGTCAGTCCTAGATTAAAGTGCGTTCAATTCTGCGTCGAATGACTTATTGAAACATAAATATCGATTCGGCAGTCTAACAGCAATTGCTCGTTGAAAAACAACTGTTTTTCCCAACTTTTCCGAAATTTTTTTTTGGTATTTTAACTCCAAAACTGTCTCTCCAATCCAAAAAAGTAATGGCGTGCAAGTTGTAGAGCATTCAATTCTTAGTTTAGTACTCGTTCTTTGTCTTCGTGTTTACTTATGAGAGGGGTGCTCTGTTGTCCCTTTAATACCGCATACCCTTTACAATATATTATATTTTGCACCTATACTGGAGGAGGCTGGAGGAGTTAAATTATGTTAAATACCAAAGCTCCCAAGATGTTCTATAATTCCCAATATCGGACTAAATGAGCCAAGTTAGTCCGATCTAAGTCTTGATCTCTTTCATTATCATCTGTTCTTGTCTATTTATCTCGGCAAATCAATCAGATTTATTTCGCTAATTGTAATTTTCCAGAAATGTCAACGCTATTTCTCTTCTATGGCTGTATTCATTCTCATTAGATGTTTGTTTATAATTTTCTTCCTGCTGTAGCTTTCACGGGCTCGCCTCCGCTCTGGCGACGACTGCATTTGCACCCACATACTCGGCCCTCCAAAGGTAATTGGAACACAACATAACGACAATATCTGTGTATCGCTGCTGGGTACACCCTTTTACACGTCGTGCCCCTTTTCCGAGCAAATTGTCGTATCATACTCGCCGTACATTACATTATCGCTACATCATTCATCTAATTCTCATCACTTCAAGTATCAACCCTCATCTATGACGTTTCCGCTGTTTATATGCGACCAAGTCTTCCGTTCGCTGTTTCAATACTTGTGTCCACCTTTGCGCAGTTTTTACTGACTGAAATGAGACAAGCCAATCGCTACACCGTAGCAAATTTTTAAGTAACCTTGTCGCAAGTATTGTAATTTAAAAAAAAGTCCCCGTTCCCAAAACATTTTCGATATTTACTAGAGCCACTCAAATCTTAAATTTTGAGTTCTTTATAACTTCTACAAGACAATAACACTATTATTTTTACTCGTACTTCAACTAATTATTATAATTAACCATTGTAATCGCCCAAGAAAAAAATCCAACTTCCCTAACCCCCACCAAATTTATGTTTCACGTTTGAACGCTTTTTTTGACAAAGGTGTATTTGGTACCATCAACTTCCATAGATTTTTGGACGATAAAATCGTTTTATACTCGTTGGAATGCTCGTCAAACAGTCTCTTCAGCTGTACCGTTAGGCGAAAAATTTAACTGTCAATTTGAAAGTCAAGAAAAATAAAAATTATTAAAATTACAATAGTTGTTACGGAATTTTCCCTTCTAGTTACCTATATGTTGTTTTGTGGAAACATTTACAAAAAAATAATGTTCGGAATGATTACTATCACCAAGGAATGGTCGTCTCTCATCATTATTGAAGCAAAGGAATAATAAACCATTATACAATCATTTGCAGCGGGTTTTTTTTTTTCTTTTTTTTTTAAATCATAAATGTTTTATCAGAAATGGAAGGTCTCCTTGAAGCATAATTGAAGCAAAGGAATATTTACAGCGTTTTTTCTAGTGTCTCACTTGTGTTGTAGTTTTTTCAACTGGTCCGTCGTTAATTCGTTATTATATTGAAAAAGCGAGCTCCACCCTCCCGCATTTTAACGTCGAACGACAACATTCTCTGTTATGGAATGAAGAGTTCACAATCGAATTCGAAACTCTTCCATCCTAATTTCAATTGTCGCTAGCCAATTAGATCCTATTATCATCCAACCATATTGATCTTCAATCTCTTTAGCTTCATCTCATTGATTTCGTTCAAACCGTCATCTCATTGTGCTCTTCGCTTCGTAATTATTTCGATTCAATGTTAGGTATTGTCATGTCCTCTGTGTACATTAAATTTCCGCTTTTTCCTCGACGTACGAACGTTGGTCGATGCTTGAAAGAAATCAATGCATTTTCGTCGTGGTTTGCTTGACTGGTGTACGTAGATATTGTATTGCATTTGTAATATTTTGCCTAATTATTGTCAACCTTATTTGTTAATTAGTTTGACTTTTCAGCTGTAATTCACGATCGACTAAACTATTTATTTTCTCTTGTCTAAATTAATTTAATCTTCAATCTGTCCCCAAGCTTGATTTTCCCTAATTATTCAATAATTAACAATTTAACAAGAATTTTCTGGACTACTCCTTGGCCTTTCGCTCCTCCGGGTGTGTTAGTCTTCGATGAGTTACCAACTTTTCCATACGCATTTCGTTGTCAATCTTGTAGCAAGCAGCTATTCAATTCGGAACATTCATAATTTTGCGATACAAGTTACCATCATATCTCTTATGGTAACAAAACACCAAAATTTTATCCTGGAAAATAAAAATAATAATTTTGTAGTTCATTCAAAATATTTTAAACCCAAAATGTAAAATCAATCTTCAACAGGGCGTCCTCAGCTAAGTGTAGGTTTCCTCTCCTTCGCCGCTCCAGCACAAGAATTCGACATAAGAACGAGGAGATTTATTTTGTGAGAATGTTAGCGCCTTTGTGCAGGATAGATGAGACATCCTTAACATTGCCCGAAATAAGTTAGTTACAATTCTTTTTTTTATTTTTTATTCAATTTTTTATTATTTATTTAATTTTTTTATTTTTTATTTTATTTTTTATTGCATTATTTTATTTTTTTCATCATTCTATCTTATTTTTTATTTATTTTTCTTTTTTGCGCACATGAAACGTTGAGTGTAAGTTAGGCTCGCTGCGGTCATAGAAATTGCTATATCAGTACGTCCTTTTCTCGTACAATGCTCAGACCGCGCTCATCGGAGACAACTTTTTTCGGAGGAAACTTTCGAACTTGTTCTCAGCAACTCCATAACTAGTTCTTCGTCCTCGCAAGGTTAAAAGAACGCCCTCGGCCATCCAGCGATCCTATTTTCAGCCGCCTGTTACGCAAGCTGCTTTCATTCGATCCCTTGTGAACCGAATTGTGTTTGTTTTGGTTATCTCTCGACGACTCTGATCGTTCGTAATTCATATATTTAAATTTTATTATTCTGGTGAAATATTGGTTATGTCTTCTCTCGAGTTTCGGGCTGTATTTATTCGAGTCGGTTTTGAGAAAATTCTACGAGCCCTGTATCGTTGTATATTTTCATGTTAGTAAGACGTCCCATATTGAAGTATAGGTCAAGATTTTTAGAAAAATGCGTATTTTGATGCTTTAAGTTCTCAATCAACGTCGATTCCGTATCAATCAATTTCTCGTGATGTGTGTAATTAATGGCAGAGTACCTTAAATCGTCTTTTCCATGTGTCTAATTACTTCATTTGAAAGCGATTCTAAAAAACGCTAAGAAGTGACTTTTAACAATGGGGAATTCGAATCGAACTTTTTTATTTCAAAAGTACATTCCAAGGTATAACCTAATGATGGCCCAAAGTCTTCAAATTGCATATATGTAAAAATCAGGGTTTCTAGCGGTTTCGAGTTTGAAAAAGGCTCGAACTGAAGAGAGTTACCACGTTGTTGACGTCACTTGTTCTCTAGCTCTAGGGATAGGGCAGTGATGCGGTTTGGTGGTGCGATGGAAGGTCGACGCTCTGTGTGGTGAAAGAGATATGTCAGCAATTCTCCTCTGTTTCCTCCTATTTATCGATCGCGCTTCTCTTCTCTCGGCAATTCTTGCTTCAATTTTTTTTTTTTTTTATGACTTTGATTTCAGTTGGAAATGGATGTATAATAGTTATTGATGATTAAATTTAAAATAAAAATCGATGGGAATTCCCCGTTATTTGAACAGTTGGAGCAAATCAAGAAGAAGCATGTTTTCGATAACTCACTCAACCTGCGAATAATATAATATTTTGAAAATATTTTTTGGGACAGAAAAAAGCTTTGCTTGTAGGAAATTAATGCTTTCGCTCAAGCTCACCGGAGAACTGTACGAGTTTTCAGTTTTCTAATTGCACCATAAATGTAATGCTCTCTTATTGGAACAAATTCGGCGTTAGCCAGAATACGTTATTCCATTTCGGGGCGAAGTATTTCGCCTTTTTGTCATTAGTACGTCGTTCTTTCAAGGGCAATCGTCAGCGCTTGTTCCGACGTTTAGAGACATCTCCTTTGCTAATTCTTCTATTTTACATTGTCATGCGAAGTCTTGGATTTGTTCCGCTACAATTATTCTCCTCGCGCTTTTGTGTCGCTTCTCTCGTAGCTGTAGAAAATGCCAAAAGTGGCAACGAGTTTGTTTTCCATTCAGGAACCGTTCTCATTGTTGTCACGGCGTTTTCTAAACACGGCATTTCCGGCTGTCGTTTTGGTTTTGTTTCTCCGAAATGCGTGTGTGAATTTCGCGTTCCCGAATCATCGGTTTGTGCGAGACGTTACGAACATATCAATTATCAAGCCGAGTTCTCAATTGTTGAAACTGTTTCCACTTAGCTCTATGTTCGGGTTTTTTCAGAGCTAAATAAACGTAATTTTGAAATAGTATTCTAGTAGAAGCCTGTTCATAATGAAGAATAATATTTATGGCGTGGTAAATTCAACTATCGCCCTTTGGTAGAAAGAAACGTTCTTAAGAACAAAATATAGGGAAAATAGTACATTACTACATCCGCAACAGCAGCACTCGTGTTTGCTACGTGAAATTTTTTTCATTTATGTCGGTAGATATTTCTAATTTACACAGATTGATTTGGAGCATAGATGTGTATGGGATAATGGTATATAAATATATGGAAATAGCTGCTTTCGCCCCAAAATGGTATTGTATTTGTTTTTCTGGACTTTTGGAGTGTTGAGTGTTTGAAACATCTTTTGTGCTTCCTGCCGAAAAGAGAAATGTTGTAATAATGGGCACTACGGGCAATTGAAGAAACATGGGATTTTTCCTTTATCGCATCTGCTTGGATAAATTCGGTTTTGCAGTAAGGATAATTTAGGGAATTGAATGCTCTTTCTAGCGAATTAGGGAATTATAGCGGCTTTATTTGTTTCAAGTCGAAAGCGCGAGAAAAAATTTAAAACTGAAAAAATAGGGAAAGGAGTGGTTTAAAAAAATGTTAAAGAACAGAAAATGTTAACAATTTCTTGTAGAATACGTATCCGGCCGGAGGCACACCTGTTCCTTCTACACCCTGAGTATAACGCAATTCTCTCTAAGATAGAACGTGCAATTGTACTTATTTATTGGAAGAATAATTCCACGAAATTTTATCAAACCTTTATTCGTTCTAAACCGATTTCAAAAAAGGGTAGGTTTCTCATATAGAATTGCAGAGCTTTTCCCCGTTCGTATTGTAGGTATATATTGCGTGTACAGAAATACCAATTTCAATTTATGAAGCAATATCAAAATTTATTTTTCAATTTTGTTAAATTTTTTTAATTTTTTTATTCTACCAATGACTTCATTTTATCAGTAATATCTAATTCGATTATTGGAAAGAGTTAAATTTCCAAGCAGATTCATATTCTCCTTTTTATAATTATGGTTCAACCCCGAATTTAGTAAAATTACGGTTTTAGCGTTCGAAGACAATTTTCTCCTCTTGATCACATTTTAACAGTAAAATCAGCATGACCGTTGAAAAGCCGAGATCTTGGTGCACTTTTCGCCGTTCCTGCGTCCTGGAAAATATTTGTTTACAAGGGACTGTTAAACCATAAAAATTAATGAAAAGTATCTTACAAAAAATGAAAATTCCTCTTCGTTTTCATTCACATCTGATAAATGTTTCTTTTCTCCTTTATTTTTTCTCGAACTCGGATATAATCTGCGAACTTTCTGTACCACAGTCGTGCGACGAGCTCGAACTGGAACTTCAATGCGGTTCAATGATTTACGGTCGCATTAGGGCGAGGGTGAAGTTACAAAAGCTTGCGGAGAATGCACAGGAACAGGAAAATATTGCAAAACGGTCCCCGCCTAGGTAAAAATTGGTTTTGCGGAGGGTTGCGATGCATCCTGTCCCTTTTAGCCAGCTGTCCTTCCTAGAAGCGAATAGTGTTCGTCGTCGGTGAGAGAACAAGCGTTTCCGTACAGTTACCTAAGAAACTGGCTAATTTTGATAGGTTTTTCAGCTACAGCCGTTGCATTTTCCAACAGAAAACCGAGAAAGCTTTTTGATGACATGTTCCGCTGGGAAATCGAGCCTAGAAAGAATTTTTGGTTATGTTTTCTTCAATTTTGACCGCACTTTTGGCTCGAGAATGGGCGGAGGCAATCGCAGTTCTTTATGCTTTTGTAGCATAGGCAAGTTAAATGATGAATTGAACTAATTTCGAAATTTCAAAAAAAAAAAAAAATTAAAAAATCGACGACTCCGTTATCTAACTATTGCCGTTTTTTAACATTTGAAATACGTCATGATGGCTAATAGCTTTAGATTAAAATCTCTCTATGCTCGTTGGAATATTATTGAATAAAAATGTTAAACAATTTAAAAATTCTGTCCGTATGCCGTACGCCGTGAACAGTTTTCTGTCGAAACTATTAAAGCTAAATTCTTGGATTTTTCATCAAAACTCAACGTTAGTCTGACAATGGCTCAATTCTTCACCCAAGTCGTCACCTCACTTCTAAGGCTATCTTTGGCGGGTTTTGAGGAGGGGAAAATTCCCATTTTCCATCGTTTTTCAGAAAAGGTGTATTTTTGTTATCAATTTCTATAGATTTTTGTACGCTGAATCGAATGAGACCATCGCGTCGTCGATGGCTTCATTGGTTCTCGAGTTTTTTCCGTTAAATTTGGGAGATATTCAGAAATTCGGCATGAGGTTATAACTCGAGAGTTCTTGGAGCTATAAAATTCGTTCACAAATGTCCATCGTAAATCATAATTGAAGCAAAGGAATAATAAACCATTGTACAATTATTTTTAATTTAATTTTTTTTTTAATTGGATTTCCGTAGTCTTTATGCCTTGAAACGTACAACATCAAATTTTGAGGGGGTTAGCATTTTTTCTTGGTCGATTACAGTGATTTATTGTTGAAAAATAAACCAAAATTACATGAAATGAAATTGACTTAAATTCTATTTCTCAATAAGCTAAGAAAACCTTGAATAATTTATCTTGGGAAAAGCATTACGCTGAATATGGGACAAAAATCTCAATCAACTCCTCTCTTTTTCAAGTGTCATTTAAAAATTTTTTTCCCCCAGTTTTACTCTTGCCTATCTACTGTATTTAACTGTACCATAAGTTTCGCCAGTGATAATATTCCATCTGTAATTGCACTTCTCAACGGTTATTGATAATCGCCTCGGTTGATGGCGTTTTATTTCGAACCGTTCTCGTTACGGCTCGCACTGTGTCAACTGATCGATCAGCAAAAACTTATCCAAATCGAATTAGTTAGCTCCTCGTCTGGTTTGACTCAATTAGCCGCTTGAAACTGCTGAGATTATTTTCGCAATCTGCTGATACGGAACGATTCTTTCGAGTTCTTCGGTCGCACATGAAAACCCGATACTTAAACCAAGGTCTGCGAAGACTCCTTCCCATCTGAAGAAATCAGACAATGATCGTATATTTCTATTTGAAACGTTCGTTGCACCAATCGCCGTTGACAATTTTTACCATTTTTCCTCGTCAAATGTGTAATATTACTGTTGCTGTTCGATTTTATTCGAGATTCGGAGGCTTCGATAGGATGAGCATATGCATAATATGCCACTTCGACAGGTTGAAATCATTGTTATTTTCATTTTTTATTTTTTTATTTTTTATTATTATTATTTTTTTTTTTTTGCGTTTGCTACGCCGATGATGATTTTAACCTATTTATTTCCCCCCTGAAATGGTCCAATTCATTCTCTCGACACATACAATGTCTCTGGTTTGGAACTCGTATCGCAATTGAATTTAAAATATGCATTTTTTACTGCGTTTTCATTTTCGAACCGTCTTAAGATATTGTCGATTTTTTTGCTCAGCATTTTACTATAAATGTTTTTGCCTTTTTTCAGGTAAGACTTCCTCAGGATGAAACCGAACTCAGGCGGTATGTGCTAATTTATTTTATCGATACGATTTGTGTTAAATCCGAAGTTGAGTTAGATTCAAGGAGAAATCTCTTTGAATAAGCGAGAACAGTTCAAACTCATAAAATTGGCTACAAATGCTGAATTTAAAAATTCACGTTCTAATGCATTTTAAACTCCTTGCGCGTGCTGTCAAATTAACCTCTTTGTATTTCAATTTAAAAAGTGAACGGCTCTTTGTTTTAAGGGGCCCTATTATCTCCATTGGATCTATGTTCGACGCACTTCTGGTTTTTATAGCGCAATAAATAAGAGAAAAATTGAAATATGGGACGTGAAAAATGCCCAATAAATGCAGTAACCCTGAGTTGAATCATGCCAACTGTTTAACATCGTAAGTGATAATTTTCAAAACAATATTCGACGTTCCCTCGACTGCAGAATGTTCTCCTGGTCCTTTCAGCCGTTTCACCTTTGTCTCGTAGCGATTCGTGGAAAGGTGAATCTCTCACGCGACGTTTACCCTTTTACATTTTGTCTATATTTGCTCCGGTTCACTTATCGACCGAGAAGATAATTCACTTCTTTTTACCGCGGTTTATTCACTTTTATCTCGGGACTTTTTGTCGATTATACGTCCAGCTAAATCATTAACGAAGGGTGTTCGTATTTTCTGCTATTCATATAAAACGCGTGTGCTCGTCTAGGCATGTTTGTCACTCAATCGCGGTCAGACAAACCTTCGCACTGTGGTTACAATTTTCAAGGTTGCTCATTACTTCTGGCTTTAGAGAAATCGCGCTGTTGCATTCAATCTGTTGAATTGTGGTTGACGGCGGTAGAAGAATAAACAAAAAATCGACACTATCTTAACTATGATAAACTATTATATTCGCCCTAGAAGAAATTTTCTAACCCCCTCAAAATTGTATGTATTTCGTTTCAGTGTATATAGATATGTAGAATTCGAATATCCAATTTCAAAAAAAAAATTAATAATAATAATAACAAACACAAAAAAGTAAAGTTTCAAATTTTTTTATGAAAATCAATCTTGGTCTGACGAAAAATTACTCGTTACTTTAACCAAATCGCTACTTCTGTGAATGCTGAGTCAACTCTGAGTCTTTTCAAAGAGTCCACTCTTTTTCGCTCCTTGAACATTTCTAGCGCAATGTGCAGATTGTAAACTTGGCATTTCGAAAAAGGAGTTGACGTAATTTCAAGAGTTCCATATGATTGCGGTATCGTTTATTAACTCTCGAATATATATTTTTCCAGCATCAACGGAAAGCGGATAGCTTTATCTTTCGATAAGTCCTAATAAGTGGTTCGAATTGCTTTATTCTTCGAAGTAAAGGTCTGCTTTTTCTATCAACATGAGTCGCTTAGCGTAAGGTCTGAGGAAGAGTTGGTCTGTTCATCCTTCATATCAACAGATTTGAGATTATCAAAATTATTATCGTTCTTATTGTTCACCTGAAGATTGCACGTTTAAAAAATCGTATTTTCGTTTGCAATTCATTATTGTTCGCAATTCAACATTGGTAATGAAAGTTGGCTTGTGAAACGTTGTGATTCATAATCATCAAAGAACTCGATTTCATATCTCGTCTGTGCATAATTATCTCTGCTTCTTTTCGGTTCCATTTTTCAACTGTCAACTTCAGATAACAGTATCTTGCATTTTTTTTTTTTTTTTTTACCTTGCGAATTTTTACGTTCTGCTTTTCTCAATCGAGACAGTAACCTCGAAAGCGTCGATTCTAATAACAACTAGCAAATTTCTCTCAATTCCGAGTAGAGCGAAGAACCCTCAGGAACAGGAATTACTTAAACTCTTCATATCTTTCAAATGAAGAGTTGCGAAGTGCAAAGTAAAAATTATTTTGGAAGTGAGACGCCGTTATATCAATCCATTATGATGCCCTAATGGGAGAAAGTGCTCACCGGGCAACTATTGATAAAAAGAAATAGAAAAAAGTCTCCCGATTCTACAACCACGCTTCAAGGGTTATTATTGCTGTTATAATATGTTTATTCCTAATTCTGTCTCGTACCGACGAATTTTATCCTCACTAATTTTTTCTCTCTGTTGAAAATATACCGACAAAATAAAACGTCGAGGATGCATTGAGGATCATAATGGATGGATGCATTAGCCATAATATTGCCAGTGAAAACCATCTGATCTTCGTCCTTCATCGCGAACGAGATTCCATTCCTCATTCGACTAGATTTTAATATTTTTGTAATGGATTTGTTATTTGATAGTTTTTCGCACCAACGCCCTTCGTATTTTCACTAACCGCCTTGCAGCTTGTGAGTTAATAAATTCAGATTTTCTAGCCGCCGTTGGGCGTTGGCCAACGAAAATAGCTCGAATGAGTGAAATGGGAGAACACGTCGCTTCCTCGTCTTAAGGTTACCAACTCGTAATATTTATCTATATCTGGGCTTAAAATGACATAATATTTCACCTCATCGCTGCATATTATTTATTTCTAAGAACTGAAACTTATTTCCCTCATTGGAAGTGAACTCCGTGGGATATCGCTGTATATAGTATAAACGGTGCTTTTCTGCTAAGAGATCGTCTGGCATTTACTGGTGTTTAGAGGAAGTTAATTTTACTCCATTGATGCTAAAGTTTTCCTGCTGCACTAACTGGTTTTCTGCCATCCTTTAGCCCCTTCAAGCCCTCGCTTTTATGTTCGATCGCCAATTGCCGAGGCATCTACCGTTCCGCCCCTGAACTAAAGGTAGAGACGATTAAGGTTTGCGTGATCTCTTTATTGCTGAGCTAGCGAATCCATTTTCTGTCCCTGTTCGAGACCAAGTCAGTTAGCTAAGTCACCGTTAATGCTTTAATGTTGCGATTAGCAGATAGAAGGCCGCTTCGTTTTATTTAAATGCATCGCCGTTAAATAACTTATTTATATTGTAGTATTTTCCACGGCGATTCTGAAATTTTTTAATAATTGTTCATCGAAGAATCGCTCCGAACTTGTTTATAAGCTTTTATCCTGAACCAAATTCGACTCAACGAGGTTACAAAGTATCGACGAGAAATTTTGAATCTCGATTGAAGTATTTTGATGAATGAATGAATTAATCATTTTATTCCATATAGTATTAGAAAAATTAAAGTGGTTCTGCACATATACATAGGAATATACCTCAAACCAAGGACTGGATAGTCTGAGTTTACTCTCCATGAAGCTTAATAACACAAAAAAATATTACTTTTTTCTTTCCATTTTTTTTTTTTTTTTTTTTTTTTTTTTTTTTTTTTTTTTTTTTTTTTTTTTTTTTTTTTTTTTTTTTTTTTTGTAAATTGAAGAAATAACACACAATTTAAAGGTAATAAAGTATACAAAGATAATAAATTTGAATATGGACCTTCTACAACATATATACGCTGCTCATCAATTTATTACGTTCCTCTGAACCATTTGCAATAAGCCAACTAATTATTTTCTTCTTACACACCACCACTTTGCTTCTTGATGTGTTGAACTTTGCTATTTTTTAACCTACCCAACTAGCCCTAACCACACAACCAGCCCTAACCAACACAGCCAATCCCAACCAGCATAATCAGTCAAATGCATGTATTATATTTACTGTAATATTTTCCCCGGCGATTCGTATAGTTTTCAGTCGTAGTTAATCGAAGAATCGTTCGTAGTTCGTTTATCAGCTTGTTTCCTGATCGTAATTCATTTCGAACTGCCCACTAGGAACTTCGGATCTTGTGTTGAGTATTTTAATACCTTCCGCTTTGCTATGATCGGTTTCGATGGCCTCGTTGACAGTGGGACGATTCTTCGTTACGATCCTATGGGGAAATGGAAGTGTAGCCTTGGACCTGAAATTTCTCGCTTCCTTCGCGCCCAAGGCTAATTTTTGACGACTCAATATGAATTTCGCGTTATGAATTTAAAATGCAGGGCCTTATGTAAGCAACAAAAAATAGAAATCAGTAGATACTTTTTTTTTTTAAATAAGGCACAGTTTAATTTTTTCACCGCTTACCGAACAGCAACTACACACTTGTTGACTTGCCATTAGTTTCTCTCGAGTGGATTCTCTGTTGTCGTGTCAGGCGAGAGAAAGTTGAGGCTTCGGTCGTTTGAATATTTGTTAGCTGCCTAGAGCCGATTTTTATAATAGGAAAGCTAAACGTGACATTAGATTGGCTGGGTTTTTTTGCATGTCAGTGAATAGAATATACATACACATTAATATACATAGAAGTGTTCATATTCGAGTGCAATGAGCGTTTCAAATCCCCTCCTCCCTTTCACCGATAACTGAAATAAATTATCGTTTCCAACACTTTTATGCCTATTAATCATTTTAAATTCACCATCGTATTTCCACTACTCGACCGAACTATATTTTCACTAATTTCCTCAGCTCTCGATCTGAATAATAAATGAAAAAAATGTATTCCAGAAAAACATTCAATGAAATATGATCTTTACAAGGTTTTAATTACCCATAAACTTTAAACGACAAAAATGAACATTTTTATTCGCCTTATAGCTTTGAACGTTCGGCTAGCGGAATTTCAATTCTTCGATACACCTGCTCAGGTGTTTCATTCGTGAAATCTGTTCAATTTATCTCAGCACTTCCAAATACTCGGCGCACTGATCCAGAGCTCATTTCAACCTGAAAGCCTGACTCACTATCGGTTGCATTCCACGGAGCCATGTCCGTGACTCAGACATTCGTTTTCGAACCGGGTATTCATGATCTTGATCAGAGGCTATTTACGGAGCGACCCCTCAGACAAGTTCCAGTTCGGTGGAAACATTGTCTCTCGACAACTGTAGATTCAAGAGTCGTCGATTACTTTCGAGTGGCTCTTTTGTTGAATTAGCGCGCCTTTTACCCCGTGGTAGTTTTTTTATTCGGCGCCCAGCCTCTTTTTATCTTCTATAACGTTACATTCTTGTTCCTTATTCGATTATTGTTCTATTTCCTAAATCGTCATTCGAGCGATGGTTATTTGGAATAATATACTATACAGTGTGCATGACAAAGTGCGCAGTACTTCAACCTCGTGTAGTTCAACTAATTCGCAACAAAAAGTTCCTATTAAGTTTTATTCCTATCCATTTTTCACCTCCCCGGATTTTTCCCGTTTGACCTTACCTTAACATGTAAATTCCAATCTGAGGATACCTTTGGAAGGAACGTTAAATTTTTAGAAGCCAAGCCAAACTTTTTTTTTTTTTTTTTTTTTTTTTCTTTTTTTTTTTTTTTTTTTTTTTTTTTTTTTTTTTTTTTTTTTGACAGACCAGTGCACGTTCTCGATATGCCAGAAATCGCAGAGATGTGAATGATTGGCCATTCTCTCGAAGAACAGCATTCCGTACCGCGCATACCTTCTTGAAATCATCGCCAAACGTCAATTTGTCCCCCGGAGTACTTGGTTTTTTTTTCGTTCAAAGTTTTTGCCTTCTATTTTAATTGTGCACATTTTTCTTGTAAACCGCTCGAAAGCTGACTATCTTTCGTACTTTTATGCGACACGCATGTAATCAGACGTTGGATTACAGTGGCGTAATAAACGTTTTATAAAAACAATTTTTTTAAAAACATTTTATGGCCTTTGTTTTTAGAGTGATTTTTCGTTAATATACCGTGGGCGAAAAAAATTGGCTGGGTGCCTTAGAGTAGTAAATTTAACGCTCTTTCCAACGGTATTCTCAGATTTGCTTTTTCGTGCGACATAAAAACTTAGTGATTATAGTAGGGTCAAAAAGAAGAAAAATCTTTTAAGTGAAAAACTGAGAAAAATTGGCGTTTAGGGAAAAACCGTTAGAGGGACTTTCGTTGTAGAATACTTGGTGAAAAATTGTGCACCTCGTCGAGTGCACCTTGCACCACTAATTTGTATTTGAAGATTTTCCAAGAGAAAGGTCTTCAAGAAAAAATGTTCAACGCGTTGAAAAACTTCAAAGGACATTAGCTGTTGAAAACATTTTTGAAGTTCGGAATAATTGTGTGCATGTGTATTTGACGGTAGTTTTGCTAGGACTTTACAACTTCCTCGTTCTCGCCGGGGCAGCATACCTTGCCGGGCGTGTTTGTCGGATGTTGCGTCATCGTGACTCATTCTCTTGTTCCGCAGACAGACGGGAGCGCCAGACTTGCTCGGCCCTTTTCTTTTGGACTCAATCTCCGTTTTACTCTTCGGTCAAAACCCGCGGCCGCAATGCGGTTTTTCGTCGGTGGTCGCCTTTTTTTATTAGCTGTCTCGTTTATTTCCCGCTGTCTTCAGAGCTATATCGAAATTCATAAATGCGAAATCGTAATATTGAAAAAGTTATTTCACGCCGTTCGACGGTCGAAACAAGAGTTAATCGACCGGTGTCGAGAGGGAGGAAAACTAGAGTACTGATTTTCCATATTGCCCTGGCTGAGCACTTTCGCCCCTTTGGGTACCTGTGAGGGTCTTCAGGTAAATGATAATAGCTCTATTTGTCAGGTCGTGGAGGTACAAAGATTAATATTATATTTTTGACATTGAGTAACTTGGTCTATATTTACATATAACCTTTTAGATTTCTACTGCCAAATTTGGCACTTGGTCTTAAATTCGGTTCATTATTGTCCTCCTAGTTTTTTTTAATTAGCATAATGTTAATATAGTTTCTGTTATCCTGTTATGTTACTCGTACATACAGATAAAAAATGAAGAGTTGAAAAAAAGCTTTAGTTTGAAGATTTTGGGCGCAGAACATTGGTGGACTATTTTATACTAGTGGTTGATGAAATAGTCTCCGCGGTTATCACTCTTGTCATTTATAATTATCAGGGCAGGAATAAATTGAAATTAATGGACTTGTACTGAAACATTCTTATCAATTTCTAGATATATTTCTATCCAGATTACTATGCACTAGGTCTCTGACTTTCAAATTGTTAATTTTTTCTTATTTTTTCAGTATTTTCTTTATTTTTGCTTTAGCCCTGAAAAACCTATAATCCTTGTGTGACAATGGTTGTGATTGTATTCCGATGATGACAGCTGTTGAAATCCATCTTATTTTTTACTCCTTTCAAACTCGGTGTTCTACAATGCATGAAGTACACTCTAGCTCCGCCACGTTCTTTGGCCTTGGAAGTCTTATTTAGCATCTATCGTCATAGGAAACCCTATATCGAGCACCTTGAAGTATTTGTTTTTGATACGTTCAACAAGGTCGCGTTGTTTGATCGCTTTGTTTTTCCTTCGCAGCACGCTCTAATAAGGTGTTTTTCTCCGTTTTCAACCGTATTTTTTCCTTCTAATGACAGGAATTTCTAAAAGTAAAAGAGGAACGATCCTGCCGAAAATGATTTCACCAGCTCTAACCAACGCAACCTGTGTTAACCAACAAAATCAGTCTAAAACCACGCATCCAGACTTAACCTACAAATTTGGTACGAACCATCACAACCAGCCTTAACCAACATAATTAACACAATCAATATAAACCGACAAAACCAGCCCAAACCAACACAACCAGTCATAACCCCACAAACAGCCTTAGCCAACAAAAGCAGTCCAAACCAACACAAGCAGCCTTAACCATCAAAATTAGTTCAAGCCAGCACAACCAGCCCTAACCGCACAACCAGCCTTAACCAACAAAATCAGTCAAAAACAACACAAATATTCTTAACCAACAAAATAACTATTAACAACCTGAACTACACAACCAGCATAACCAACCTTATCGAACAAAATCAGTCTAAACCAAAACAACCAGCCTTAACCACACAACCAGCCTTAACCAACAAAATCAGTATGAACCACCTGATCCAACCTTAACGAACAAAATCAGTCTAAACCAAAACAACCAGCCCTAACCAACAAATCAGTCCGAAACAGCTCACACACAGCCTTGACCAACAAAATTAGTACAAACCAACACAACTAGCCATGACCGCACAAACATCCTTAACCATCAAAATCAGTATGGACAACCTGAACCAACCTTAACGAACAAAATCAGTCTAAACCAAAACAACCAGCCCTAACCACACAACCAGCCTTAACCAACAAAATCAGTCAAAAACAACACAAACATCCTTAACCAACAAAATAACTATTAACAACCTGAACTAACACAACCAGCATAACCAACCTTATCGAACAAAATCAGTCTAAACCAAAACAACCAGTCTTAACCAACAAAACCAGTCCAAACCAATGGCATCTTCGATCGTAATTTTGAATTTGGAATAGCGTGATCTATGGCAGGGAATTGCCATCAAAGCAATTATATTCGATTTCGGCTGTTTTTCCTCGATAATATCTTCAGCTCAGTGATCCCTCGATGTTTTGCGCTTTCAAACTTCGTTTTCTAATGCGCTTTTAAACTTGAATTAAATACTATCCCAATTTTATACTGAGTTCTCCGAAGAGGACATTTCGGGCGAAAGCGCTCGCTTGAAATTCGCTCAAGGGGAAATCCTTGTATATTGTCACCTACGCTTTCAACAGGTGTAGTCTGACGACCACGAGGAGACCCGTAATGACAGTTTTCGGCGATCCATCTTACCAAGGCTTTGCGCCACTTTGGATAAAAGGACGTCGCCTAGGGAGCGAGCTGCACGCAAACAAACGTTCTCAGCTGATGTCGGGTCGATATGTGTCGGTAGGTAGGCCTTATTCTTCTTCATCAACCGAACGAAACAAGACATTACTATCAGCGTCATGCAATTGTGAGAACTGTGCGTCTATGAGTTCAACATGCAACAGGCCGGGTAAGATTGTAATATTCAGAGCACATTGACTCCGAAAATAGCTGGTTCGGACCTTTGTTCAAATCGTTTTCCGATAAAGATTTCATCGAGTGAACATTTCTGATGATCAACATTTGTAACGATGAGAGAGATAAACGACGCTCTTTGGATGACCGACACGACAGCAATGTCGAGCTTTTTAATATGTCACCAAAATTTATTGTCCCTTGTAAAGAATTCGAATGTAATATATTCCACGTCATTCCACATATTATTATGAGTTCGCGTGCTTCATGCAGTCTGACGAAACAGGATTTATCGCAATGATTGAACATCGATCGCATATCGTACGGATTTTTTTTTGTTTTTACTTCTATGTTTACTCTGAAAAGTCGAATTTGGAACCGAGGTTCTGTTGGAAGAAATTTTCTTAGAACTATACTCAGAATCACTTTCTGAACAAGTTTCTGTGTGTCTGTCTGTGGTCACAAACTGACATAAATCGCCATATCGCCCTGAAAAATGGATTTAAATTTTAAGGGAATGTTTTCCCAGCATTTGTGCAAAATTAGCCGTTTCGGATTTTGGATAACACACAGTAGTTCCGAGATAATGGCGTTCAACGTTTTTTTCTGTTTCGATTTTTACAGGCTCTGATAGTCAATATTTTTCTACGTTTGAGGTCTTAAAATGTTTGTTATAGTGAGCAGATTACAGCAGATTTTTTATATATTGGTTCACACATAGTACCTCCACGTTATGAGCACTTTTCACGATTTCACTAGTGCATAATATGCAAATACAAAATATTTTGTATTTTGATTTTTACAGGCCGCAAAACTCAATGTATTTTAATGTTTAGGGTTTTTAAATGTTCGGAATGGCGATGGATTTTAATTGGATATTCGGGTTCTACATGACTTGAAACATAAATCATCAAATTTTGGGGGTTGGAAAATTTTTTTCTTGGGCGATTACGTTGGTTTATTATTGAATAACAAACCAAAATCTGTCTGCCCGCTGTACGCCATCGCAAGGGCATTTTTAATTTGGAAATTAAGAAAAATAAAAATGATTAAAATTACAATAATTGCTACGGAGTTTTCCCTTATAGTTACCATCTGTTTTTCGGTGGGAACGTTCACAAATTTGCGGAATAATTAAAATCACAAATGGATAGTCTTCTTGAATCGTTATTGAAGCGAAGGAATAATAAACCACTGTGCAATCATTTGCGGCGTTTTTTCTTTCTTTTAGAAAGAGCCAGGTTACGTTTCTTATGAAGCCCAACTTCTGGTCAAATTTACGAGCTTACAATTTTTTCCAATAATTAACGACGATCTTCTAAGCTGCGATTAATCGATTCTCTTAGTCGCGATCAATCGATTCACCCAGCGACGATTAATCGGCGCATAAATCGATACTAAACCCTCAGTATACTGTAATCGATTCTATCAATCGATCAATTTTCAATCGATCGTTCAGTAGATATTTCCAGCTTTGTTGCAGCCCTTTGAGCAACAGATGGACGACGTTGGTTTGTCGTCCGACAACTTCAGCGGCACCTATCGTTTAGTTTACGAGGACTTACCCAAGGCGTGGCTTGTTAGTGCGTCGGCCCGGGTCGATATCCTCCGACCGTTGTCCTCGGGAGGAGCGCCAGCGTCGAACCGAGCCGCCTCCGGAGGCGGCAGATCCTTTAGAGCGCGTTAAGTTCGCGAAGGGCTCGGTTAGGAGTGGGCGCCATGTCGGCTGCCGTCCTTCGTGCATCGGTGGGCCGTTCCCCGGCCCTTGATCCTGTGTACAAGTTCATCAAAAACTACGTCAGGTCTGTAGCGAATTCATTGCAATAAATTGCAAAATTCAAAACCCGCGGAGTCGATTTGTACGGACTAAATTTCGATATCGAGGCTTTCGTTTTTATTTTTCGCTTTACCAAAACACTTCGTTATTTTATCTTTTCATACAGTTGAAAGTCATCGGTTTTTCGTGATAGTGCGATGGGGAAAATTTCGAAAATGAATTTTCCTCTGTTGGCCCGTTTTTCGCACCTTTCGCTACAAAACTTTCTCCTTTAGCGCTAATGGATGCCATCGCTCCGTTTTCCCTTGACACTCGATTCCCTCAGTGAAATGTTTGATTCCCTCGTGCTCCATCGTTTCGATTCTTATAATTAATCGCTTCGAAAGCGGAATTGTTTATCTAAATATTTGCGAGTTTAAACAAAACCGCGTTTTATTTATTTTTATTTTATTTTATTAATTTTTTACTTGTTTGAATTTAGTAATATTATAAGCTTCGAATACTGCCCAGGAACAAGTGATTGCTATGTCTTCAAAGATCTACGTACAAAAGATCCGTACAAAACTTCTGACCTGGCCCAACGGCATAGTGAGCATCGTAGGCTTTTTACTGCGTCCATTTCGAGGGCTTCCCCTTCTGACCCGCCCGGACTCACTTTTCCGAACGTGACCTAATTCTTTCTCGACATCGTCCGCATCTTTGGCCATTTTTACAATTTCGTCAAACGTAATTCCTTGGTAATTCAATTTTCTAAGTAATTAAGCGTTTCGCTTCGCGGACGATGATTTTTACTCGGACGATTCCGCAGAGCGTGAGGTATTCTCTGTGATTTTTGGACGATCGAATTTATTTCTTGTATGGTTGGCTACAATTTGTGTTAATTCAACGCCTATTTCGTTGGCGGGCCGGTTTATCGACTGATGGCACCTTATTCTATAGTATTTTTCCAGTTATAATGGTTCAGTAGTAATTTCAATCGAAAATTGATTTTTAATAATTAATTGAATAGCTCCTTTTAATAATTGATATCATTTTAAATAGTAGTTCCAGTAATAAGAGCGTAATGATGATTTTTATCAGAATTCAGTTTTAAACAATTAATTAAACAGGTCCATTTAATAGTTGATAGTATTTTAAATAGTATTTCCAATATAATATTATAATTATAACTAGTAATAATTTTTTTTTAATTGCTAGTAATTCTATTGAAATAGTTAATTTAGACAGTTGACGTTGATATTAAATTGCATTGAATAAATAGTTGGTTTCAGTGGTTGCTAGTGTTGATGCCAGTATTTATAGTAAAATTTATTATAGTTATTTATTATTCATTTATTTAGTTTTTAATTTTTTTTTTATTATAGTTATTTAATTCAAACAGTCTACATTGATTAACCGACTTCAAAAGGAGGAGGTTACTATGGTTAAAAATAGTTTTAAAAAAAAGTAAAAATAGTAATTCCTGTAATCAAAATAATAATAATTTTTTATTTAATTTTAATTATTCGTAATTGAATATTAATGTTTCATTCAAACAACTGATATTAATTTTAAGTAGTAATTCAAGCAATAATGATATTTTTAATGAATAATTTTTATTTATTTTCAACTAACGGCAATTTCATTTGAACAGTTTTAATAGGTCGTTGATATTGATTTCAAATAGCAGTTCCAATATTAATAATGATAATGATAATTTATTAATGGAGTATGGTTTAATTTTGAAAATAGTCATTAAACTAATTATTTAGTAATTAAATAAATCATTGTGATTTCGAATAGTTGTTCGAGAAATAAGTCAAAAAATAGTAACAGTCTATTGTAATTTTATCTCGTAGACCCGTTCAATTATAATAACCGAAAGTTCGTCGAAAACTTGGAAAATTTTCCCAGTACCGCCCTCGCAAACGTTCGACTTTTGACCTTTGGTTCTGTTGGATAAATATTTAACTATCGATTTCGGTTTCTCTGAAAATGATAGTCGCCCAGTGGAATATGACTCCTCAATCGACTCTCGAGGCCGATGGACTCTTTTATTATTCATTCTCTTTTCGGCTCTTTTTTTTCTATTTTTGAAAGAAATCGTTCACTTTGTAGTCGATGAGTTTCCCAATTTCCCTTTTAATCTTGTTTGGAGGATAATTCCGTCGACTAGGGTAAGAAAGTGAATTACTTTGGGTTATGCAAAGTGAACGTATTTGCATCTTCCCGAAATCCTCGGCGAAGAAAATATCTGTGCAAAAATCGAGCCGCATTTCGTGAATTATTATTATACTGAGAATGCCGGCTCGTTTTTCAAATCAAAGTAATATTTCTATTTTATTCTGTAGACGATTTGAAATCAACGGTGGTAAAATTCGGTCCAAACTCAACTTTTGAACCTTTTTTCGAAATCAGTGAAAATATATTAGTACAAGTATTCGCATAATATATTTTATGCAATGATTTGGTCGAACTCAAATTCCATTCACCTTTTGGTTTATTATTCAATAATAAACCGTTGTAATCGCCCAAGAAAAAAAAATTTCTAACCCCCCCCCTCAAAATTTGATGTTTTACGTTTCAAGGCATGTAGAATCCGAATATGAAATAAACCAAAATTCTATCTGTCCGCTGTACGCCGTGAACACTTTTCCGGCCAAACTATAATAGCCAAATTCTTGACATTTTCAACAAAAATCAATCTCGGTCCTACGACCGCCCAATTCTTGAACCAACTTTCTTGCACAATTTTGA
This sequence comes from Tupiocoris notatus, assembly GCA_037159825.1. Lineage (NCBI taxonomy): Eukaryota > Metazoa > Arthropoda > Insecta > Hemiptera > Miridae > Tupiocoris > Tupiocoris notatus. Next base: position 55,315 of record JASJUZ010000225.1, on the reverse strand, counting down.
GGGTATTTTTGGGGGGTTTTGAGGGGGAGAAATATCATATTTTCCAAGGTTTTTCAGAAAAATGTGTCTTTGGTATCTAATTATATAGATTTTTGGACGCTGAATCGAATGAGACCATAGCGGGGTCGATAGCTTTATTGGTTCTCGAGTTATCGCGGCTTTTGTGCCGAATTACGAGTTCTTCGAGCTATAAAAATTCGTTCTATACTCGTTGGAATGGTGGTCAAACACTCTCTTAAGCTACTATACCGATAGGCAAAAAATTTAGCTTTTAATTAGGAAAATTAAGAAAAATAAAAATGATTAAAATTACAATAGTTGCCTTGGAGTTCTCCCCTATAGTTACCAATCTGTCTTTCGGTGGGAACGTTCACAAATGTTCGGAATATTTAAAATCGCAGATCTTAAAATCATTATTGAAGCGAAGGAATAATAAACCACTTTACAATCATTTGCAGCGTTTTTATTGTAGCATCTTTAGCTCGTGCATTTTCCTCGCATGGAGTGCAAGGCTCGTCTCGAATCCGATTTACGTGCCCGTATCAAAAAATACGAGGAAACGCTGCGTGCGCAGTATCATTCCACGTGCTTTGTTCCAGTTTTGCGGTCGTCGGCCCGAGACGCTCAATCGGTCAGATAAGAACATCTGCGCCCGATGCTGGCCTATGAATCAGTTAGGCTTGTATTCATTTTACTCGTTTTTCCTCGCCATCAATTTTGAATCGTTGGGCTGTAGATTAGTTGGAAATAATTCCTAGATAATGAACACGGAATGAACGTTTTTAATCGGAGTGGATATTTCAGGATTGCTAATTTGCAATAAACTTAGGTTTTTTTTTTTTAATGCGATAGTACCAGGCTATTTTTACAATATATTACATGTATTTTTTACATTATTTCGAGGCAGTTTCTTATGTTCGATGATTGGTTTCTTTTTTTATTATTATTATTATTTTCAATGAGAACTTTATTTGTATTGACCTATACAATGTAAATTATTTCAACAATATTATGTTTGTGAATTAATACAACATGGAACGTGGGGGAAGTGATGTCCATTGACACTCTCCCAAAAATTATTGGTCTCTATGAATTTTTTTCGCTGAAAGAAACTTCTACTCGAACTCTCTCCAGCTTTTTACTGAATTCTTCAAGACGAAATCGTAATATTTCTATTACGACAAATTTGAAAATCGTTTCTCACTTATTTATAAAAAAATTTCAAAATCGTTCTTCAAGTTGCATTTCTCGACAAGTTTTCGGCTGAGAAAACGACTAAGCAAGCACCAGCTGCATCAAGATTGAAAACCCGAAGAGAAAATCGAAAGAAAACAACCACACTGGCAGAACGAAGAAGGGAAAACGTCCGCGAGAGGTCGACGACCTTACTCCTGCGAAAGGGCGATTTTTGACTGATATCGAGTTCGCCTGGTATCGGCCCACTGTTAACTCTACGGTATTAACGGACTGTAAACTATGATTTTTAACACGCCGAGATGTTAGCGTCGCGTGAGAATAATTTCATAAATGACTCGGTGGTCGCGTTTTTGAAAGATTCGCTGAAGAGATTTTCACAGTAGTACGAGAACTAGAGAAGAATATAGGGCTAAATCCGGGGACCAATTTTACGTGATATAAATATGCCCTCTTAAGTTCCAGAGGGCAATGTTCGGAGCTAGTTTTCAAAAAAACGTCAAATTTGACGAATCGGCAAATTTGAGCTCCGAAAAATGCCGAATTGAATGAAATTTCGCAATGTTGAAGCATGTTTGACAATGACAAATCCAAGTTTGCGTCCGTGCGAAACTTTTGGCGGCCGTAAAACGTCGAAAATTTCGGGTATATTCTAGTTTTTTTTTTATATAGATAGAAAACTGTCTATTATACCTGAGAATACACAGTATTGTAATTGAACATGACGCAATTCTCCATCAATGTAAAATAATAATATCGAAGTTTCCACTGACTATCAAACATTTTTGATTTATTTCAAGTTTGGTTCAAATTTCCAAAAATGCTTTTTTGAAGTGATATAGCGTCAGGACATTGATCCTCACTACCTCTCTTCTCCCTAAAATTTGTAATACGACTAGCGAATAAAAAAATTAAAAAAATAAATAAATTAATTAATTGAAAAAACACGCCAGGAAGGGAAGCGCAACGGTTTGGCGCACGGTTTAGTTTTACCACATAGATACCTATCTTTATTCGATGGAAATATTCCACAGTCTCGAAATATCGTTAAATATTCCGAACCGATAGTCGATATTTTTTCGATAACGATAGGACAGAATTTTTTTAAATGGGATATTCGAATTCTACATGCCTTGAAACGTAAAACATCAAATTTTATGGGGGTTCGACTCTTTTTCTCTTGGTCATTACATCGGTCATTATTTCAAATAAACTAAAACGCTGCAAATGATAGTACAGTGTTATTCCTTCGCTTTAATAATGATTTAAGAAGATTATCCATTTATGATAGTAATTATTCTGACCATTTCTGAACGTTCCCACCGACAAATAGATTGGTAACTATAGGGAAAAACTCCGAAGCAGCTATTAAATTTTAATCATTTACATTTTTCTTGATTTCCGACACTTTTCCGGTCAAACTGTAATAGCTACATTCTTGAAATTTTCATCGAAAATCAGTCTCGGCCTCACAACGGCTCATTCTTGAACCAACTTGCTAGCTCAATTTCAAGGGTATTTCGGGGAGTTTTGAGGGGGAGAAAATTCATAATGGGGAAGACGCCTATTTTTTATTTTCGTTCCTAATGGCCTGAATTCTGTTATTTGGTGACAGCTGAAGACGGAATGACCAATTCTTCATGAAAATTGTGAGTTTCCGCGGGGAAATCGCTAATGAAAACCGATGATTTTGAACGAAAAATGAATAGTTATTACGTCATAACTAGTCCGTTGAACGTGAATATCGATACTAGCGCTTGTATCTTCGGAGAATAAACTAACATTGGGAGCAATAATTTGAGGTTGCTGTGAGATTACCTAACCCCCCTCAGCAATTTATTTGCTTTACGAGGCATTTCGGGCGGTACTAACTCGACAATTAAAAACACCTAACAAGTAGCAGTGAAATTAGCGTCACTTACTCGATTTAGCATGACTCCAGTCTGAAAGACCGTCTTGTTGTTACTGTCTGTCTTTCAGCCGTCTGCAGAGCGCTCTAGGGAGTCACTTCAATCGGTTGGAGTTACATCTTCGGGTTTATTCAAACCGCTAATTTTCCTTAGCGATTTTCTCCGCGAAAACTCACAATTTTCATGAAAAATTGGTCATTCCGTCTTCAGCTGACACCAAATAACGGAATTCAGGCCATTAGGAACGAAAATAAAACATAGGCGTCTTCCCCATTGCCAAGGTTTTTTAGAAAAAGTGTATTTGGTATAAATTTTTATAGGTTTTTGGACGCTGAATCGAATGAGACCGTTGCGAGGTCGATAGCATTATTCGTAGGAATGGCCCCCAAACACTATCTTTAACTATACCGTAAGGCGAAAAATTCAGATTTTAATTTGGAAATTAAGAAAAATAATACTCAACTAATTCTGCTCTAGCAAACCTTGAGAACTCGGCTGTGACACCTTTAACCCAGCTCTCCTGAAACACCCGTTCGTAGTTATGAATGAGAATTGACTCGCGTATGACCTCGCATATTTCAAATGCATATCCCTCGATAGCGAAAACGTCCCGCCGTTTTTGCTATTCCACGCCACTAGCTAAGCAGCGTAGGAAACGCGGGACAATGGCGAACGGGATGATTCACCCGGATTGGGCCTCCGCCCCATTAGCGTTTCTGAGCTCGGATCTGAATTGTTTATTGGGCTCGTTGCTGCCGTTTCGCAATCGGTAGCGCCCCGAATCTTAGCGTGTCAAACGATGTCTCAGTTGCGCCATTGATGTCAATCCGAAGGTCAGATTGTTGCATATTTAATGCTGGCGTTTTAATTAGTATATTTTTAAAACGTTGGCATTATTCCTCCAAATGACGTCTTGTATACCGAACTTCGAATCGTTTATTGTCAAGATCTATCGAGCCGTTTTGGTTTATTATTCAATAATTGACCGTTTCAATCGCTCATGGGAAATACTTTCTAACCCTTTGAAAAATCTTTACCCACTCCCTCAAAATTTTATTTTTCGTTTCAAAGTACGTTGAATCCGAATATAAAATAAAAAAAAAAATTCTGGCCGTCCACCGTCAACTATTTGATGAAGAAACTATCAACGCTATATAGTTAACACTTACCAAAAACGCTGCAAATGATTGTAAAGTGGTTTATTATTATTTCACTTCAATATTGATTTTTGAAGACTATCCATTTCTGATAGTAATTCTTCAGAACATGTTTGAATATTCCAACCGAAAAACAGATTGGTAACTATAGGGGAAAACTCCGTAGCAACTATTGTAATTTTAATCATTTTTATTTTTCTTAACTTTTTCAAATTTAAAAGATTTTACCAGATAATAACATTTTATTTATCTATATTTGACCCGGCTTGCCCATTCTCGAATAACCCGGTTTTTTCTTCGGTCTCATTTTCCCGCCCAACTCGCTTCCTGGTTCGAAAATCGTTTCGACCCTTGCGGCTCACATAGCTCCTAATTAATGTTTTACGTGACCCACTGAGACTCGGCTTTTCGTGTCGGCTGATCCATTAACTATTAACGTCCAGAAACAACACTGCCGAATATTCGCGTGTTCGGCGAAGTCTCGAGCGTTGTGTTTTTGTTAAGCGCCTAATGCGAATTTCCCGGCGGAACCGTCGGCAGATCGATACAAGTGGACTGACACGCTTTACTGCGGGGTCTTTTGGAAATGTAATAATATCGATTCTGCTTTTTTATGCTAGAATTACGGTGCATTTCACCAATTGCTGGTTCGAGTACGTGTTAGCTAATATCCGAGTTGCTCGAAATTTGATTCCACCATCAGACCGAAAGTAATACTATATTAGCTTCGGAACTCGATGCCCCAGAAGTTTGATCTTGCCGAAAACTCAGTTATCAGAAATAAGTGATGACGCCTTTCGTTTCACGTTTTTTTTTTTTTTTTTTTTTTTTAACATAGAAACTTTTACTTGTTTTTTTAAACCTATATTGTAATTTGTGCTGTAGCGAAGCCTTTCCTTGTAAATTATCTTTCGTAAATTCATTCATTCATAATAAACCACTGTTGGTACAATAATTTGCATTTTTTTTTTAACAATATTGAAACACCGAGTACCTACTCAGTTTTGTAATAGTTGGTGGCAGGAAGATTGGTTTGGTTAATTCCCACCGAAAAACAGATGGTAACTGTAGGGGAAAACTCCGTAGCAACTATTATAATTTTAATCGTTTTTATTTTTCTTCCTAATTAAAAGCTAATTTTTTTGCCTTACCCTACAGCAGGAGAGAGTCTTTGACGACCATTCCAACGAGTATAGAAATATTTTTATAGCTCCGAGAACTCTCGAGTTTTACCCTCATGTCAAATTTCTGAAAATCTCCCAAATTCGGCACAAAAGCTGCGATAACTCGAGAACCAATAAAGCTATCGACCCCGCGATGGTCTCATTCGATTCAGCGTCCAAAAATCTATGTAATTTGACACTACGTACACATTTTTCTGAAAAACCTTGGACAATATGAATTTTCTTCCCCTCAAAACCCTCCAAAAATACCCATAAAATTGAGCTAGCAAGTTGGTTCAAGAATTGGACCGTCGTAGGACCGAAATTGATTTTTGGTGAAAATTTCAAGAATTTTGCTATTGTAGTTTGGACGGAAAACTGCTAACGGCGACAGTTTTTTTTATTGGATAATCGGATTCTCAAATTTTAAGGGGGGGTTAGATTTTTTTTTCTTGGGCGATTACAATGGTTTATTATTGAATAATAAATCAAAAATCGTCCGGGATTATTTTTCATAAAATGGGTTCTCAGTGAGATAAGTATTTATTAATCTTTTTATAAATTCCGTTCCGAAAATTAAAATCGCCGTTAGCATCTATTTCGAATAATCACTATCGTGCACTTGTTAACATTGAGGTTGTTTACTATCTATTTTCCGTCGTATTTAAAACACTATCAAACCGGATCTCCGCTTGACCTTAAGGTGTCACGACGTTTATCTTTTCCCGAGCTATTTTAATTAACAACGTCGTGTTGAATAATATGCGTCTAATATTGCTCCAATTGGAAACACTGCTGTCGTTCTCAGCTGTTGGGACACGAGATGGATATACATTTTGAGATTAAACCAAATCTTTTCATCTTTGAATTATTTTCGTTTGAAATTTGTCTACCTTTGATTTCTGCATTTTTTCGATTCGCATTAAACTTTTTCGCGTTCGTAGGAAACGATTTCCTAGAAAAAATAAAGAGAAGGAACTTTTTCAATTAGAAGCTCCTCGATTTCGACCGCAGCAATCCTACTGATTTTTGTATCTCATTTTAATATAATCTCATTTTCATTTCTAGTAGCCGAGTAACGCCGCTTTCTATAATCCCAAATTCTCACCCCTCTTCAAAATCGCTGGCGATTTTTCATAGTGGATATATGAATAAATGGGTGAATATGATGACGTTGTGTTAAATTTCTCTTTCGGTACTCATATATAATCTGCAACCTAGCTTGATGAATTTAAAAAAATCTCGTTCACAATCTCATAAGTTTTTATCGTAAATCGCTCAAAAATGTTCATTTTAAAAATCTCAAATCATTTCATAAACGTTCTAAATATTTCTTCCACTTCGAAAACTTGTTCGATTACCAAATCAATTTCTTTTCCTCTCTCTCTGTTTTTTCATTGATTAAAAACCTTTTCCTCTCATTAAAATTCTCATTTAAAACATCTCAGTCTATCTTTTGAGAGTTCTAGAAACATGGTGTTTTTGTTGAAAACGCACCCGACGTCAAAATGTTCAAATCTCTATTTGAACTGTTAAGAACCCTTCAAGAACTGTTTTTTCTCTCATTAAAAATATCATCAAAAACAAATTTTTCCTTCAATTATGGTTTAAAAAATCTATTATAGTCACTGAAAATCTATGAATATCTAAAAATCAATTAATCTCAATTAAGTCTCTGTCATTAATGTTCTGGAACTATCTGGATCTGAACTAGTTTTTGTTTTTCCTCCAAAATATCTTTTTAAAAATCGTTTACTTTTTTCTCTAATAAAAATTGTTTTTTTTCCTTTCATTGAAAATAGTACGTGCTTTTTTTGTTCATTAGCAGTTGTAATAAAATAATCTTTCGAAAAATTTGAGATTTCAGTATACATCATAACAACCTGAAACTAATTTTCTTTCTTATTTACATTTTACTCTCAGCTAAAATTTTTACATTTACAACTACATTTTACATTTTTACTCTCAACTTTTTTTTAACGTCTTTTCTCCTTTTTACCTATTTTTTCTTCTCAACTTGATTGTTTTCTTTCATTAAAAATTTAATTTAAAAACTTGTCAAATTCGTATTAAAACTATCATTTTTATCATTTCAATCTATTCATAAACTTTCCAGAACTCTTTTTTATCTTCCAAAAATGTATACTTTTCAGGCAATTTGTGTTTTTCCTCCATTTTTCTATTTAGAACATTTTTTTCTCTCATTAAATTATATTCAATTTAAAAAATATGTTTTTTCATATAAACTATTTTTTCCTATTAAAAATGTTTATAAATGTTTTTGTAGTCATTAAAATTGTCCTTTTTTTTTAAGAATCTTACCAAAAGTATTATGTAAAAAATCTCAGTCAATTCTAAAAATCAGTCTTATTTCGTAACGCTCTGTAACTATTTTTCTCTCGCATTACCATTTTTCTTCTTCCTTTTTTTCTCTTTCATCATCTCATTGAAATTCTCATTTGAAAAATAGTCTTTTTCATATAATTTCTATAAACCATTTTTTCTCACGAATTTTTTTCATAAAAAAAATATAATTCTCTTTTTTTTCATTAAATGTTTTCTCTCATTTAATTTTTCAAATAAAAGTTTCACTTATTAATTTTTTACTTGAAATCCTTTTAAATTTATTATTTATTATTTGGTTCATTTTATGAACGTTCTCTTCTCGCTCTTATTGCTTAACTATGAATATCGATTCGACGTCGCTTTGCCTTGTTTTTCGCCTATTAGCTAATTGATATGGTCAACGATTCGAGCGGAATCGATTGCCGTGTTGGGGTAGGTCTTCGAATTTCGGGACTGTATTTTCATCAAGGTTACTCGAAACGTCTCTCGCTGACGTAGCTGTCTATTTTAATTATACCGATTTGCGGCCCGCGTGTGCTCGTTCTCGTTCGATCTTGATGCGAAGAGGATCATTTTTGTTCATAACATAGAATATTCGTAGAGAACTTTTGACCGTTATCTGCCCTAATAGACGGCGCCTTGTGGAAACCAGCTTTAGTAAGCTGGCTCTCGATTGGCTCGTGAAGTCACGTCACCTTTTCACCGCAAAATACCTCGTCAAATTCAAAATACCCGTGTTTACCTAATATCTCTCAATTACCGCAGATGTTTCCTCTTAGCAGTGTCTTCCCTTTTTGGGGAAAAACTCCCCCTAAACGTAGACACAATAACTCTTTCCACTTTTTCCCAAATCATCCCTCAATCTCATTTTTCGCTCCCCTTTTTTCTACTTTTTTTCTATAAAAAATAAAAATGCTGGTAATATATTTTTCAATAATTATTACTTTTTTCTTAGCGTTTTTTAAATTTTTATTAGCTGTTAGTTTTTATATTTTTCATTATTGAATCATGAAAAGTAGTTTTAATTTAAGCCACCTGTTGAAAATTATTTACTAAAGAAAATGGAGTAATATTAGGCAACAATTTGTCAGGCTCCTCATTTTCGCTTCAAATATCGAACAACCTAGAAACCTTTAGCAATTCTTCTAAACTATGCAAAATATTGAACAATCTTTTTTTTGCACAATATATCCCCTCACCCGCAATATTGATGAGCAAAGTCCATTTTGATGTCGCTAGAATCACGCTTCGCTTGAGCTGAAAATCCCCAAAGCTCTATTTTTTTCGTTTGAAAAAATACCCATTTCCCCTTTTTCTTATGGCGTGATCACTAAAGCCACCGGTTCAGACCTGGCAATACTGCCTCTTAGCTTATTCCAGCGTCTCTATCGTGTCAAAGATGATATTCACTTAAAAAATAAAAATAAATGAAAAAAAATTAACAAATACGATTAAGTACAAGAATTTTTAAAAATAAAATAAATAGAAAAAAAAATAGAACTTGATAATCAGATTGGGAATTATTTGGAAATCCAATATGAATATTATCCATTTGAAAGAGCTAATGTATTCAATTTTTTCCCCTTCATGGCAGAGTAGGAACCGCAATTTTCTCCCACTCTCGTTCGATCCAAATTCGCTCACCATCGATAATAAATTTTCACCTTGTGAGCCGACACAGTCTTTCGTTTTCCTCAATCAGATAATAATCTTCCGGCTAAACGCCACAGTCGTTACCTTCTAATCATCGTCGCTTGTGTGACGTTTCGGTTTTAATTTTCCGCTTTTGTTTCGTTAAAACGCGACTTGTCATTCCGGTCAGCTATTGTGACCGGCAATATGAGTTTAAAACTTGGCAAACGGTGAGGCGATTCAGCCTTCGTTTTTCAACTGTCTTTCGAGAACGCGAGTTTCGCCAATTTGTTCCCCAGTGTTAGTGAAGTGTTCTTCGCAAAATGATTCCCCCGCCTGACGTTGTAAATGAACCCGTTAAACGTTGGGATTCGCATAACAGGAGAGCCGCACGTTTCAGGTATTGTGCGACGGAGAATTTTAACTGTTGAACGCTTATTTTTCTAGTTTCATTGGAATCCGTTAAAAATGTCGCGACATTTTACTCGGTAGAGACTCGACGGTTTCGCAACAGTTGCGGAAGCAGTTTGCAATTATGTAGTTTAGTTCGCGTCGTTTACTTGTTTTAATTTCGTTCCATCTTCCCGCGAGCAGTTTATTGTCTATGAAAAAACGGCGCGTTCTACAATCCGATTTGGTTTATTATTCAATAATAAACCATTGTAATCGCCCAAGAAAAAAATTTCTAACCCCCTCAAAATTTGATGTTTTTACCTTTCAAGGCATGTAGAATCCGAATATCCAATAAAAAAATTTCTGTTTGTACGCCGAACGCCGTTAGCAGTTTTCCGGCCAAACTGTAATAGCTAAATTCTTGAAATTTTCACCGAAAATCAATCTCGGTCCTTCGACGGCCCAATTCTTGAACCAACTTGCTAGCTCAATTTTAAGGGTATTTTTGGGGGGTTTTGAGGGGTAGAAAATTCATATTTTCCAGGGTTTTCAGAAAAATGTGTATTTGGTATCAAATTATATAGATTTTTGGACGCCGAATCGAATGAGACCATCGCCGGGTCGATAGCTTTATTGGTTCTCGAGTTATCGCAGCTTTTGTGTCAAATTTGGGAGATTTTCAGAAATTTGAGATGAAGGTATAACTCGAGAGTTCTTGGAGCTATAAAAATCGTTCTATACTCGTTGGAATGCTCGTCGAACACTCTCTTCAACTATACCGTAAGGCGAAAAATTCAGATTTTCATTAGGAAATTAAGAAAAATAAAAATGATTAAAATTACAATTAGTGCTACGGACTTTTCCCGATAGTTACCAATCCGTTTTTCGGTGGGAACGTTCACAAATAATGTTCGGAATAATTACTATCACTAATGGATATTTTTTTTTTACTTAGTATATGGGAGTATTTTGAACCTCTGAAAAGTCGAATTCAAAGAGGAGTTGAATTAATTAAATTTTCCCTGTGGTACTCGCATGCCTAAAAACACTTTCTGATCAATTTTCTGTGCATCTGTGGTCAAAAATGGCAAAAATCGTATTTCAAATTGGGTAGGTGAAAAAATGAGCGAACGCAAGTGTGGTCTTTGGTAGATCTAATGATCTGGGTGGATCATATTAACAGTAGCATCTTTCACATTGAGTCAAAATCGTTCTACGTATTGAAAATCGGAGGGAAGCAATAATTTTAATCAAGGAAGAGGCAAATGCCGTGATTTCTGGCAGTGAGCGCATTTCAGAGCCTTCTGAGATTCTCCCTAGCAATCGTCACGGAACACGCCCACAGGGCGAGATAACAGTCGAGCGATTACACAGAAATACGACGACCGAATGGAGCTTTCTGTTAGCTTCGAAAATAAATTATGGGAAAGAGTAACCTTGGCGAATAGGCGTCTCATTATATGATCTTGAGAGCCAAGTCATGAATGATTTTTGTATTTTCATCATTTTGAAAAATGATTTCCATTCGCTGGCCATGAAAGAAAATCACGCGAATTATTTCTTTCAAATGTAATTCATGTTAGCGGGCCGTGGAAATCGTCGAATGATTCGGGAAAGGATTCGCGGAAGAGTCGGCGATTTTAGACCGTTCGATTTCTCACACGCAGAGCTTAGCCGCAATTACGAATATGCAGACGTACTTAATTAAGGACACTACAAGATTAGGAGACGAAGATAAATTCGAAGAAAATTCCACCAATTTGGATGAATTATATTGTTAGATCGATTTTTGTTTAATATTCAATAATAAACCATTGTAATCACCCAAGGAAAAAAATTTCTCACCTCTTCAAAATTTGATGTTTTGTCAACGCATGTAGAATATTAATACCCAATAAATAAAAAATGCAGTCTGTCCGCCACTCGCCGTCAACACTTTTCTGACGAAACTAATAGCTAAATTCTTGACATTTTCACCAGAAACCGATTTGGTCTGATGATGGCTCAATTCTTTAGCGAAATCGCTACCTCAATCTTAAGGGTATTTTTGGAGAAAATTCGTATTTTCCGACGTTTTCCAGAAAAAGGTGTATTCGGTATCGATTTCTATAAATTTTCGGACGTTGAATGAGACCATCATGGGGTCGATAACTTTATTGGTTCTCGAGTTATCGCTGCTTTTGTGTTGAACTTGAGAGATTTTCAGCAATTTGGCATGACTCGAGAGTTCTTGAAGCTATAAAAATCGTTGTATACTCGTTGGAATGGTCGTCAAACACTTCAGCTATACCGATAGGCAAAAAAATTTAGCTTTTAATTTGGAAATTAAGAAAAATAAAAATAATTAAAATTACAATAGTGGCTGCGGAAATTTTCCCTGTATTTACCAATCTGTTTTTCGGTGGGAACGTTCATAAATGTTCGTAATAATTAAAATCACAGATGAATAGTCTTCTCAAATCATTATTGAAGCGAAATAATAATAAACCACTGTGCAACCATTTGCAGCGTTATTTCCATTAGCTCGAATTTCGGCTTCCTTCTCTCCATCCATTTTTATGGTTCAAACACGATAGGGCTGGTTGAAAATTGGTGCGTGAGCATCGACACGTCATCCTTGAAGGGCTCGTTTGTGGGGCAAGGGCCAGCTGCAGTGGGGTAGTCCGAGCCGAACCACCCCCAACCTACTTTAACGTGACCCACTTAACCACCTTGATGACCATCTGCGGTGTCTGCTTTCTGCAAACTTTTGCAACTTTTTTTTTTTTTTTTTTTTTTTTTTTTTTTTCATTACGTTACGAACCGCAGGAATTCCCATAATGGTGAAATAAAATTAATGAAATTGAATGATTCAATTTCGATTATTTCTGAACGATAATTCTCACCGATTAAATAGATTTAAAAAAATTGAAATAATTGAAAACCCGTCGACTTTTTACTACATACTTATAAAAAAATACTTAAAAATAATACTTATTAAAAAAATTATATAGAGGGTATTCACTATATATTATATACATTATTTATTGTGTGTAATTATGCTGTGCTTTCTCTGTTAAAATATCGATACTAGCGAATAATTAACAGATGTTTCCTGAAGAGGCTCAGAGTGGCGAAAGCGCGAGAAATATAGAAATGCAAAATGAGATAACGTCGCCAATAATGTCTCAACCTCAATCCCAAGTCGAATTAAATATTTCTGTTTTCTCTAGCGTGAGAAGCTTTGTGCATTCTTGGAGCCGCGAGCTGTTACATAAAAAATCGTAATATTCTGTCTCTGACGGTCCCGAATTTATGCTAATTTTTTATTTTTTTGTTCTGTTTCAGCGCCTCGGGTGCGAGCGCCGTCGCCATCGACAACAAAATTGAACAAGCGATGGTAAGTCAACTTTACATTGTTAACTCTGACAACAGCTCGAAAAAAAACCTTTTTCAACCACTTTCGGTTTATTATAATAAACTATTGTAATCGCTCAAAATTGTTTTCTCCCTTCAAAATTTGATATTTTTCGTTTCAAGGTACGTACAATCCGAATATCCTATAAGAAATGTCCGTCCGTCCGCCGTCAATGCTTTTCTGACGAAACTGTAAAAGCTGCATAATTTACATTTTGGTCGAAAATCAATCTTGGCCTGTCGATCGCTCAATTCTTTAGCCAAAACGCTCGCATATCTATTTGATTCGACGTGGGGATGAGGTCGAGATGAAAGGAGCGACGTTATCTCATTCTGAACTTCTATACTTCGAGCGCTTTCGCCATTCAAGGCCTCTTCAGGAAACATCATCTCAGTAAAATGGGAAAATTGGTCTTTTTTTTAAACAAAAAAGGGAAGAAATTTACAGAGCCATTAGTATAAAATTATCGATTGGGCAAATGCCAGTTTGCAATTTCGTCTTATATGAAATGCATGCAGAAAACTTGCAGATTTAACAAAAAATTGTTTTAAAGGGAGGGAGGCACACGGTATAATCAATTATGAAGAAATAAATTAAAAATTGGAACAAAATCAGAATCACCATAAAACCTGAAAAAATTCAATTTCAGAGAAAAGTATTCTCGCAGTTCCAATTATGCCTACTTACATGGTAAATCACGTAGACGCCCTCGTTGTGTATCTATAGGCAAAGCAGGTTACATTTATGAAAACTCGACAATCAAGGGAAGTTGTTGCACTCATATAGAATAAATATAAAAATAATTGCTCAACTAGTCAGCATGTCAACTAAAAAAATCACCTGGCTTCAAAATTTTCTTTTTTTCTACATTTCACATTAAAAAAGGGAAAAGGATAGCTAACACGAAAATGGGGGGAGGATTTAGAGAAAAGGGGGAAGACTTATTTTGTTTTCGTTTTGAGGGAGTTTTCCCACAAAAAGGGAAGACTTGGCAACACTGGATTCAAGATACGTGGCAAAAATCTTATTTCCCTCTAACGGTAAAATTAACGTGTTTAAAGTTGAGGGTTTTTGGGGGATTTCTAGAACAAATCTCAGAAATTTCTCAGAGATTCTGAAAGGGCTGATTTTTTTTTTTTTTGGGTTTTCCGCAGGTTTGTTGACAATGCTAAAAATGTTACTAAATCTCGTATGAATTGTATAGCCATATCGCTCCCTGGTTATGAATACCGAATTAGTTGCTAAAATTAATTTTTATTTTTATTCTAGTAGGCTGCGGGTATAAAATTGTTTAAATGTATAAATTATATATATATTTTTTATTTATAAGTTTAATATAAATAAATGTCATTCTTTCTCTATCTGTGACCAAGATTTTTCGAAATATTAGAACAAAACTTTCCTCTTTCTTCTTTCACAATCAATTAATTATTTAGTTCAGTAGAACCATCAACCAACTCAATTTAATATAAATATATTATATATGTATAATTTTTTAAATATATGTATAATATTCTTTAAATGAACTCGTAATTGCTTTCAAAGATTGACTTTATTAGGATCGTGTAATAAATAAGTAATAATGATAGTCGTTCTGTCTGCGACGAGAAAATTTCAACCGAAGAAAAATCACAGTTATGGGTCGGTGGTAATTTCCTTACCGTGTGAGCCTTTATATCCCTGATGATAACAATATATTTTTCGAATGCTCGTAGCATATACACGTACACCTGATTATTGACGACAAAAATATCCTACATACTTTCTCATTATTTCAGGATCTCGTGAAAAGCCACTTGATGTTCACCGTGCGCGAAGAAGTTGAAGTACTGAAAGAAAGAATCGCCGAACTTATGGAACGGATTGGTCAACTTGAAGTGGAGAATAATCTTCTACGAGCGAACGCCAGCCCTGAAACACTTGCACAGTTGCCGCCGCCTCGGCCTCCACTTGCTTCTAACCCACTATAAGTGAGAAATGTAAGTGTAAACCGATAGAAGCAGGATCCAGGAAAGGTAGCAGGAGGAAAAACCGGTTGGGGGGTCCCAATTTCCCCAACTCACTAGTAAAATTGCTCAACTTTCAAAAAATTAATATAAATAAAAAATAATAAAATTAAAAAAAATAAATTAAATAAAAATAATAAATGAAAATAAATCGATAAAAATATTTTGCGGTGATAAAATGATTAATTGATTTTCCTCTTTCATCTTTGTTTTTTAATTTGTAATTTACTTTGATAAAAATGAAAAAAAAAATTAACGAATTAAACGTCTGAATTCAATATTCACGATGTTTATCGAACTTTTTTTGGTCTATAATCATGTTGGTAAAACGTTGGGATAATGCCGACTGAGTTGTTTCCTAACTTGTGGAAGATTTAGCTTTTATACTCATTCTACATGGCTGGAAAATCCGTGAGGAAATTATGACCTTCATTAGTTGGGAACTGAAAAAAATCCTCACTTTTTTTATTTATACTATTATTTTTTCCATCTTCACGGCCCGAAATTTCACAACTTTTACAAGTTGAAAATGCAACGAAATGTTGGGAATTTCGAAAAGTTGTCACCGAACTTTGGATTCATCTATTCATTCATTCATAAAAGCACGACTGTTCGCTTACTTGGAAAAAATCAAACTGTTGAGGTTTTCAAACAACTCAGAATTTCCAAATATGGGAAATGCATGTTGGGTAATCCCAACCTTCTCCTAGTTCTTTCCCTTTTCTTATTTCCTCTCCCTTTCTTTTCTCTCATTTTTATTTTTATTTCTTGATTTTTAATTTCATTGTAATCGCCCTAGAAAAGAACGTGTCGAACACCCTCAAAATTCGAATTTTTCCGTTTCAAAGCATGTTGAATCGGAATATTAAAAAAAAAATTCTGTTCGTGCGCCTTGCGTTGTCAAAATTTTTCTGACAAACTATTCCTAAATATTCCTGCTAAATTCCTGTTGAAAATTGTTTACTTAAGAAACTGAAGAAATATTGTGCGACATAGTTATGCGTTGATTGAGCAATATTGATGAGCAGAGTCTATTTTGATGTCGCTAGAATCACGCTTCACTTCAGCTAAAAATTCCCAAAACTCCCCTCTATTTGTTTGAAAAAAATACCATTTTTCCCCCTTTGTCTTGTCGAGGGTTCCTCCAAATCAACGTTTGGGACCTGGCAACACTGTCTTAATCGAATATCAATGGCTACAGGACAACATGTGATACAAAAAAATGGGTTTTGAGGTTTTGGATGATTTTTATTCAGAATTTCAAGTCGACTCTTGTGGCGGCCTCAGTTTTTTCGTTGGTAGCCCTGGGAATGAGTTATTCCCGCTTAAACAACATGTGTTATACCATTCTTGTCGGCAAAAAGTGTTATCAAGGTGTTTTCCTGAATTGAGCTACTATCTAGATTCCAAAGCATGTAGCATGATATCACAGGTTGCCCCACTTCTGCACTTTTCATAACACTAATTGCCCCATAATTTTCATAAAGTTTTTCCTCTCTCCTGAAAACCAGCCAAATTTTTATAACACATGTTGTCCTGTAGCCATTGATATAGCAATAACTTCCTTTAAAACACTGAACTGAAGTCTAGACTTTTTTATTATCATTTTCCCTGTAGATGGCTTTCTATAATTTTGACCGCCCGCTTCTTCTATTCTTTGCGCTGTCTTTATGCTTTTCCTTCTCATTTTTTTCAGTTTCACGCCGCTTGAATGTAGAGCATTAATCCTGAAGAGCATGTGACTTGGAGCTTAGGCGAGGACTTGGCTTGTACGCACCTATCAAGTGTACATTGTGAATGTGTATCATTGGTGTAATTATATTTTGCTGTTTTTTCCTTTTTCTCGTCTTCTTCTTTCGGTCGTTTTCATACTTCGCGTATCGCTTCATCGATTTGTACCTCACCGCCTGTAAATAGCGTTCTAGTTGAGCTCAGTTAATTTCATTACTCTCGGTGTTTTTACTATTCTCTGTGTATTTCGTTATTCCGCCATAGGATCACCAAGTTATCCTATCTTAGCGAATTAATTATAGTGAATAATTATGGTGAGAAATTCGAAATATCTCAACGAGACCAATTGTTGAATCGGCAAATTTTGTGCGGAGTCTCCAATAAAAGCATATCAAGTCCGTATTTATTTGATTTCCTCCCAGTTTCGCATGTGAACGAGGCTTGAGTGACCTTTTTCTTTGCTTTATTTTATTTATTTTTTTTTTTTTTTAAGTTCTTTAGTGTAGAAATTAGCCTTTTTGGCCTCTTCTGCTTGCTGTCACTTGTAAATCAATTTTTTCAATGGTTTAGAATGTTTGCATCTTGCCTATCACACTTGTCCTAATAGCTGCACCAACTCTGAATTATATAAATTTCATTGACTGACGTTGAGAAGAAAACAGTAATATAATATTTGCTTGAAAAGCTGTCTGCTAACGAAATGAAAGTGGAAAAGGTCTCTTGGAAGAATAACGAGGAAATATTTCCTCGATATAGTATTTTAACTGGTGTTTGACAAAATTAAAAACCTAAAACTCCTCAAGGGAGTAATGATTTATTTCGATTAGATGGAGTAAACAATTTGACATCGAAGAATGATCTAGTTTTTGCTCCAGTTCAATGAATGGAATGATATTGTTGAAATCCTTTCATAATATGTAACACGTTGCTACTGAAATATTAGAGGTAATTGGTAGGTTATATTCCTTGACCATTGTGCCAACAAAACGTGACATATTCCACGACTTTTCCAACGCTTGCGATAGTTCTAATAAATGTTCACAATTCTTTCCGTTTCAGGTGAATGGAGCTGTACTTCAGCGTGTCTCTCGTGTCCAGTTTTCAAATTTGTCCCCCTCGAAACCTTATTTTTTTCGAGCGTTACAAAATGGTCTCTGCGCTCCTCGAATAGATTGAACTTGTTCCACTCCGATCCTAGTGTTTGCAATGCGGTTTAAAATACTTGAACGACTTTTAAAATATTTTATTTAAAGAAGGCTATTTTATGACGTATTATGAGTGATTTTGGTAACACTGTTAGAAGCTGAAAAGTAGATAAGTATGCATTCAGCAGCAACACATGGTTTAGAATGATTTCAACAGATTTTCACAAAATTATTTCGCACGTTGAAGATGAGTAACCGGAGAATCAGACTATCCCGTTAGCTCGATGATCATTATATGACATTATCTCTATCAATGCTCGATTTCGGTGTCACAATGTCAATCAATTCTCAGAAATATCGGTCGAAATTGTTGATTTTGGATGTAGAGAGTACAAAGTTTTTCCATTTATAATCGTTTTCGAACGAGATTAATTTCCGATCTATTAGGAACGTTGAGTGAATAGTTTGCATATCATTTCTGTCTAACTGTAATGCTAGAATATTTATATCGATGTAAAAATAAGTAGTTTTTCGGTCAAATTTTGCCGATGACTGACACGCGGAAGTTAGCCGATCCTATTCATTATTTTGTTACTTCATTATTCGAAGAAAATTACCCTTCGTGGTCATCTTGCCTCGATATGTAATGAGTTCTTCGGTTGAGTGGTAAAAGCGCAACAGTCGCTGTAATCTATTAAAGTACCAGCTCGTAAATCATAGAGCGAGGGATTTATCTGCAACAAACAGTAACAAATAACGAATAAACTTGTAGTAATCGAAGATATCCACTCAATAAAGAACTTCAATAGGGCAGGTTTCATCAATAAGGAGGGCTTAAACATGAAATCGATCGCTACAGGACATCTGATTTGAGAAAAAATGGGTTTTGAGGTTTTGCATGATTTTTATTCAGAATTTCAAGCCGAATCTTGTGGTGGCCTCAGTTTTTTTGTTGGTAGCGCTGGAAATGAGTTATTCCCGCTTAAACAACATGTGTTATACCATTCTTGTCGGCAACAAGTGTTATCAAGGTGTTTTCCTGAATTGAGCTACTATCTAGCTTCCATAGCACGTAGCATGATATCACAAGTTGCCCCACTTCTGCACTCTTCATAACACTAATTGCCCCATTATTTGTATAACGTTTTTTTCTCTCCTGAAAACCAGCCAAATTTTAATAACACATGTCCAGTAGCCACCAATATTTAATATTGGTTCGGCCCGTAGGGATTAAGTTTAAACTCCAGCTCGAATACTTTCCCTGTGCTCTATTCTCGCCCTACAAGATCCAAAATGGCAATTATCATATCGGATTAGCCACAAAATTAACAAGTCGTTCAAGTATTTTACTCCGCGTAAAACTATTTCACCTCTGCACTGAACTGATCTTGAACAATCGAAATGCTTTGTTCGTAGTTCGCTCGGGCTTTAGGTTTTTCAACGCAACAAATCTCCTTCCTCTGTAAGAATAGAGCCCTATTTACCTTTCAATTCCTAGTCACAACACGCGTTCGAATTGATGGTTGAAAGTAGTGCGTTTCACGCTGTTAACCTGAACTGGTTTCGTATCCGACAACATTCAACAAACCCTTTCTGGATACTAATTCTTTCGGAGCTTGATAGACCTTTTGATGCGTAACCAATTGCGTAGTAGTTTTAAGTGAGATTAATTGATATCGGTGACAACGTATTAGACTGTTGCGGGAAACGGTTAGAATTTATTGACAACTTTGTCATCTCGTTTTGCGCCGCCGGAACACAATTCCTAGTTGTTAGGGCCTAGACTAGGGACAATGTTTCCGCTCAAGATTGGACCAGTATGATCGGCTCTTATCGGGGACGAAGCGAACTAAAATTGGAGTGCGGTCAGTTTGGATCGGACATCACCAGTTCTACCCTGGCGGAATCGGCTCTAGGAACCGCATTTGAAGTGTCCTAGAGTTTACAACGGTTGGTGGTATCGCTAGAATGTTGCCTCCTTGGCTGTGCTACGATAGTATATTTTCTGTATAAAGAAAAGGAAAAAATTAACGGTTCGACTGCCCAAAGCGATCAACGTTGAAACATAGAATCACTCAAATAGAACGTAACACCTATTTTATCATAGCGTTTCATTTGTATTTTTACTATTATTTATTCTACTGTAGTACCTATTGTAAAAGGAAGGAAATATTTTTTTCCCACCCTCACTCGTTTATTACGCTCTTTCATTCGTGAACTGGCTTTGCATTTGGAATTGCCGACAGAGATTGGCGAAGAAATGTATAGCCGAATAGGCCTGAGAGTGTGAACTGAGAGGTTATAAGTTCTCAATTGGAAACTATTGTGACACGAACTGCCATTACGTGAGACTGGTAAGGACTTGAATGTTTTGATTCAAGCGACACAGCGTGCGTTGTCGAGCGAGCTTGAATCGATCGCGTTGTAAATGACGAATATATTTGAAGTAATAAAAAGACACAGCGTTTATAGGAATTAAGGATACCGTTCTCCTGGTCCTATTCGATGTTCTTTCGACCTTAGTATGTAATAAAATGTACGTCATCACGGCTTGTAACATGTCGTCAATGGGCTACTGTTATTCCTTCGCGTACCGAGAAAATAATTCTTCTTTTCAGAGCATGTCATGAACAAATTGAATGGGATTTCCGCCTTCTTGCAAAACTTATCGTATTTGTAGGGCATACTGATATTGAATTAAGCTCCTAAGGAATATTGATAATTAATGGCTTCTATTTTGTAAAAAATAGCACTGCTCGGGTGTTATTATAATCCAAATAAACGATATAATCTTAGTAATTTCGTATTTGATTTCCCCAATCACTTCCCCCCACTTTCCTAATTTCACCGAGTGAACAAGTGGCGCTGTAAGTGTACAAATGTTGCACTTCAGAAACAAAATTTGAGCAATTAAGAAACAAAATCGATTTAAATAAAAATCTCTACAGGCTGTTCGGTTATAGAATCGTGAATTCATTATGCTAATGGAAATTATAAAAAGTAACCGTTGAAATGAAAACGGTTTTGAGAAAATCGTCGCAAACGGCCGATTGTTAGAAAGTTTTGCTTTTCAGTTAAAAATACCCCTTTTCTGTGAAGTGATTTATTCGAATTTCTCCTTATCCTTAATGGAAGCTAAGCTTAAAGCATTGTGATGTATTATATTTCCTGCAATCAATATAGTGGGTCCAAAAGCTTGGAAAAATAATAAGGAAGAGGTGTCAAATTTAGTTAGGGAGGTTCTGATCGAAGAGAAGTGGGTAAGTATACCTATTATTGACAGACAGGATAAAGTATTAAAATCTAGGGAATTGATGGTAGAATTAAAAAATATATAATAATTCCTACTTAAAAAATAGTAGGTACCTATTCATTGTTACGATTTAAAAGTCGAAACTGTCAGTGTTGTGAAGTTACACTTGAAGTTAGAATGGGGAAGACGCCTATTTTTCATTTTCGTTCCTAATGGCCTGAATTCTGCTATTTGGTGTCAGCTGAAGACAGAATGACCAATTTTTCATGAAAATTGTGAGTTTCCGCGGAGAAAATCGCTAAGGAAAATCAGCGGTTTTAATAAACCCAGAGATGTAACTCCAACCGATTGAAGTAACTCCCTAGAGCGCTCTGCAGTCGGCTGATAGACAGACAACAACAACAAGACGGTCTTTAAGACTGGAGCCATGCTAAATCGAGTAAGTGACGCTAACTTCACTGCTACTTGTAATGTTATTTAATGTTTAATCATCGAGTTAGAACCGCCCAAAATGCCTCGTAATGCAAA
The DNA here is from genome assembly GCA_037159825.1 of Tupiocoris notatus. Classification (NCBI taxonomy): domain Eukaryota; kingdom Metazoa; phylum Arthropoda; class Insecta; order Hemiptera; family Miridae; genus Tupiocoris; species Tupiocoris notatus. The sequence goes on along the minus strand of JASJUZ010000225.1, from coordinate 33,460 downwards.
TCAATTGCTGGGGGGGGGGATCTCACAGCAACCTCAAATCATTGCTCCCAATGATAGTTTATTCTTCAGAAGATACAAGCGCTAGTATCGATATTCACGTTCAACGGACTAGGTATGACGTAATAACTATTCATTTTTCGTTCAAAATCATCGGTTTCATTAGCGATTTTCTCCGCGGAAACCCACAATTTTCATGAAGAATTGGTCATTACGTCTTCAGCTGACACCAAATAGCGGAATTCAGGCCATTAGGAACGAAAATATAAAATAGGCGTCTTCCCATTCTCAACTAATGGGTTCTTTTCGGTAAAAGTTTAATTTTCTAGTACTTTCACCTCCTGTGAAGTGAAAGTAGTGACTTTCACTTCACTATTAGTGGGTAGTGAAAGTACACTAATTGAGGGATAAAATCAATGTAAAGAATATTTTATGAATAAACAAAAAGTAGGTACCCGTGGATACCCTGTAATGGTACTACGAAGCTCTGATGATGCCCGAAGAGGCGAAAGTGCTTGGCAGGCTAATAATAAAAAACAGGAGAACGAGTCGCCATGGTTTTCTCCCCCTCAATCTCAACAACGAAAAAAGTAGGATAGTAGTTCTCTGTGAAAACATCGATATCACATATGTTATATCGATCTTCTGCTACCCGATGTAAGTATCGATATCAGTAAATATCGGAAGTATCGAAACGTCACTATCAGTGATCCTTCCCGATTAGGGTTGGGAGATCGAAGCTCTAACACCGATGTTCGATGTTTCAAACATCGATAGTCCACAACATCGATAGTACCAATATATCGAGAAACCCGATGTTTTATACACAACAAAAAATTACCACAATTTTCTTACGGATTGTTCTATTAACGTCATGAATGTTTTATACACGAGAAAAACAGAGCTTCTATTGAGAAAAAGTCGGGATTAAAATAATTATGTCAAAAAATATTCGAAGCATTGACATCGATGTCCAAAACATCGAAGCTGGGACATCGATGGGAAACATCGATGTTTTTAGTCCAATACATCGATGTTTCTCCAACATCGATGTCTATGTCCCAACCCTACTTGCGATTAGTTATCTATTCCGTGGTTCGGTCGTTCAAGGTGTCAGCTAGCTTTTCAATCTCGCACATTGTTGTAGCGCTCAAATCATCAGCGTAAAAATCTAAAATGTTCAAGCTCAGTTTGCAAGCTCTTGGAAACATCAAGAATGAAGCGCAAGTTCTTCACCTGGTGAAGAGAATCAACGCCAGGTAAACTCTCGTTGTTTTCCTTTCGATAAACACTCATGAAGACTTAAGTTGACGTCATTTTCGTTAGAAGCCGTTACTTACATTTACAGAGAACCTACGTACAGGAAATAGTTTTCATAAATGTGCCGAGTCATTTCTTCGATTGAAATTTATTGATGCACTATTTTCCAGTTTACTCGCGCCCAATAAGAGTTTACATTCAAGTTAAGAGCCCTAATTAAATTCGAACTGTCTCCTATTTTCTGCTAATTTGAAACGAACGGTTCTAAAATCAGAGCGCGTCTCTGTCGTTCCCAGCGAGCGATTGCGCTCGATCATGAAAGGATTTCAACATTATTGTTTTCACTTTTTGCGGGAGATTTTTTTTTTTTTGTATTGAAGATTCTCGAGAGATGAAATCCTTCCTGTTCTAGATGATTGTATTGGCTATTGCATAACCACTTGTAGAACCTGTCATTCATCTGACCGCCAAGGATACATATTTGAACCCTAGCCATTGATCACTATTTTGGTTCGCTCTTGGCATTAGGTCATTATTGCTTGGATATGTGTTCTAAAATTCTTTCACTAATATTTAACAAATGCCGGATTATCATCGCGTATATTTAGATTATTTCGTCGATCTTCTGGATCTTTGTAGGATTATTTTGTTGGGATGATCCACTTTTGCACAGCTTCTTTTTATTTAGGACGTTTGAAGGAACGTTCGGATATAGTAGTCCGATAGCAGAAGAGTAGGGACGATTTGAGTGTTATACAGTTATTGCTTATTTTATTCTATTGTTTTTTTTTAGTTTTTTTTTTTTTTTTTTATATCGGCAGATAAATTTATTTATTTTTTTTTTAATTTTATATTTACCATAACAGTTAACTGTATTTGAATTTTTAACACGGTGGTCGAGTATGGGAAGACGGTTGCATTGATTGGGGAAAACTGAATAAATAAATAAATAAGAAACGTCCTAAATAAGAACAAGCGGTGCAAGTGCGGATCTCCCTGACAAAATAATCGTATTTTTAGATTATTCCGCGTTTTGAAATTGGTCCTGAAATTTCCTCACTTCGCTACTTAAATTTCTCAGATTATTTCATAGGTGTTGGGCGACGATGAGGTCGTCTATAATTAGTTTCGGGCAGATTGCCGTCCTAGACCTCCGATGTCACCTTTAATTTGCCGGCAAACTTCCTACTTTCGATGAACATGCCATTGTATTTGCAATCGTGTTATTGTCTACGTATTTATTTGTAGATTATAGCACGATTATTGTAGATAAAAATTAATTGACAGGCTTAGTGCGATATTTGAAATGTGCCACAGAAATTGAAACAACATGTTGTTGTATAAAAATGAACTCATATACAATTGAAAATTCTCTAATAATCATAATGATAATAATAATAATTTAGTCCCATCTGCTAGATTATATTATGTACTTAGATTTTGATTATTAAATTAAATATTAAATAGGTTGTTTTGATTATTTGTCAGATTCGATTTTGGTTTATTATTCATAATAAACCATTGTAATCGCCAAAAAAAATCTAACCCCCTCAAAATGTGATGTTTTACTTTCAAGGCATGCAGAATCCGAATATCTAATTTTAAAAAATTCTGTCCGTCCGCCGTAAACACTTTTCTGGCGAAACCATAAAAGCTTCAATTTTGAAATGTTCACCAAAAATTAATCTTGGCCTGACAACGGCTCAATTCTTTAACCAAATCGCTACCTCATTTGTAAGGGTAATTTCGGGGGGTTTGAGGGAGCGAAAATTGTATTTTGCAATTTGAATTTGTATTGCAATTTGAATTGTATTTTGAAATTTGTATTTTCCACGTTTTTCCGAAAAAGCTGTATTTGATATTAATTTCCATAGATTTTCGGACGGAATCGAATGTGGGAGATTTTCAGAAATTCTATACTCGTTGGAGTGGTCGTCAAATGCCCTCTTCAGCTGTACCGTTGGGCAAAAAATTTAGCTTTTAAATAATTTTAATTTAATAATTTAATTTAGCTTGGAAACTAATAAAAAGAAAAATGATTAAAATTACTATAGTTGCTACGGTGTTTTCCCTTATATCAATCTGTTTTACGGCGGGGACATTCACAAATGTTCGAAATGACTATCACAAATGGATAGACTCATTAAATCATTATTGAAGAGAATAATAAACCACTGTACATTTATTTACATTTAGTTACATTCTTATTGTTGTTCTTACAAATTGTTCTCTCGGGGGAATTGCGTAATGTTTATTTTTTTGATAATTTGCGAATTCCTGTATTATCTCTTCTTATTGAAAAAGCGCCGAGATGTTTAACGCCTTGCCTAACCAGTTTCTAATTGGTTAACCGTTGCTGTTTGTCTCTGTCATCGACAGCGCCGACTTGAGCTATCGCAATTTTATCACTCAACCTTTGAACATCGTTTGTCACTTGGTCGTTTATCTACTCACGAGTTTCCGAATAAATATTGCTCCCGTTTTGTTTACCCAAATGAAAAGGCTTAATACCGTCTCGTTGGAATGTCTATTCAAATAAATCCGATAGAAAAACATGTAGATTTTAACCGTTTTCCCTATTTTGGCTAAAATAATAATTCTTGTAGTCTAATTGTTTTTGAAATTTTTGAATAAGTATCTGAATTTTCAAATATAAACTTAATATTTAATAAAACGTATAAATAACACGTCCAGTATATTTTTGACGTTCATCCACAAGAAAACTTATTTCAGTAACATTTATCTTTTCGTTCCATGGGGAAAATACGGGTTAATTATAGCTTTTTTGCACTCCAATCTGTATGCAATTTACATAAGATAGATTACCTTGGGGAAAATCTAGAGCGCCAACGATGCGCCTACTACGCGCTTAAACTACTACTTAAACGGATATTACAATGTGTAGTATTACGTGAATAATACTGAGCAATTTCAGTGAACGCAGAAGTAGAATGATTTATTTCAAGACGAAACAAACTTATCCAGACAACTAGGAAACGGAACGATGACAACTATTTTATTATCGAAGTTTTTTGGTTTATTATTCAATAATAAACCATTGTAATCGCCCAAAAAAAAATTTCTAACCCCTCTCAAAATTTGATGTTTTACGTTTCAAGGCATGTAGAATCCGAATATCCAATTTAAAAAAATTCTGTCCGTCAACACTTTTCCGGCCAAACTATAATAGCTAAATTCTTAAAATTTTCACCAAAAATCAATCTCGGTCCTACGACTGCCCAATTCTTGAAGCACATTGCTAGCTCAATTTTAAGGGTATTTTTGGGGGTTTTGAGGGGGAGAAAATTCATATTTTCCAAGGTTTTTCAGAAAAATGTGCATTTGGGATCAATTTCCATATATTTTTGAACGCTGAATCGAATGAGACCATCGCCGGGTCGATAGCCTTATTGGTTCTCGAGTTATCACAGCTTTTGTGTCGTATTAATTTGGGAGATTTTCAGAAAATTGTCATGAGAACTCTTGACTCTTACCTAAGACTCTTAACTCGAGAATTCTTGGAGCTATAAAAATCGTTCTATATTTTCCATTGGAATGGTCGTCAAACACTCTCCAGCTATATCGTTAGGTAATATGTTTACCTTTTAATTAGGAAATTAAGAAAAATAAAAATGATTAAAATTACAATAGTTGCTACAGAGTTTTCCCCTCTAGTAACCAATCTGTTTTTCGGTGGTAACGTATAATGTTCAGAATAATTGAAACCACAAATGGATAGCCATTATTGAAGTGAAAGAATAATAAACCACTGTACAATCATTTGCAGCGTTTTTATCTGAATTTTACTACCTTATTTATTATTTTACTGTAAATATTAATTATTATCGAAGGCCGACGGCGCATAATGCAGTTTTTCTACAGACTATAAAAGGACTTAGGGCTACGCATTATTTTCTCACTATGTATTTATTCGAATGAAAATACGAGCTTAAATTGACGGAGCGCTTTTTACCAGGGCTCTTGCCACAGCTGCGCAGCCGAAGGTTGAAAAGGCGAAAAAGGACAGCGCGCCAAAGGAATCGCGTTCCTTTATGTTGAATCTTTTCCGCGGCGTCGTCGAACCGGCCCAGGTGTTCCCGTACCCGGATGTCTTGACTCCTGAGCAGAGGGATACTCTCAACATGCTCATAGATCCTGTGACGAAATTTTTCGAGGTGAGCTCTAGATGAGATAAGTTGTAATTAATTTGTAATGATTTGGGCATCATATTGGGGAATACTTTTGAGTTATTTCTATTATGAGACCAGATTTATGAGAAATTAGATCACATATCTGATGGAAATCACGTTCGTTCGCAACATAAACCAACATTATTTATCGTTGTGTTTGTCGAATGTCTATTTGATTCGACGTGGGGATTAGGTTGAGATGAAAGCTGTGACGTTATCTCATTTCGAACTTCTATATTTCGAGCGCTTACGCCATTCAAGGCCTTTTAAGGAAACATCTTCGTAAAATTAAAAAAAAGCGTTTTACGAGGAGGTACTGGATGTGACCCCAATAATAAAAATCAAGCGATATTCAACTGTCATATAGAAAAATTTTATGTCCTCCAGCGTTCAAATATATTCATTTTTGTGGTCTATAAAAATCAAAATGTAGCAAATATGCAAATAACGCGGAAGTACTGCATGTGACCCACTTGATAAAAAACAGGCGTCATTCAATCGCCAACCCCAAAATTTTAAGACCTCAAACGTTCAAATACATTGAGTTTTGCGCCCTGTAAAAATCAAAATACAAAACATGCACCAGTGAAATCGTTAAAAAGGCTCATAACGTGGAGGCACTGTATGTGACCCAATATACAAAAAAATCGGGTGTTTTCTGCTTGCCATAACCGACATTTCAAGCCCTCAAACGTAGAAAAATATTGACTCTTATAGTCTGTAAAAATCCAAACAGAAAAAACTTTGAACCCTTATATCTCAAATGCACAGTGTGTTTTCGAATTTTGAAAAAACCTAATTTTGCTCATTCACTAGGAAAACATTTCCTGAAAATGTCGTTGAATTTCATTCATTTTTCAGGAAGATATGGCCATTTATGTCAGTTTGTGGCCACGGACAGACAGACACACAGACACTTGTTCAGAAAGTGATTTTAAGTAAAGTTCTATGAAAAATTTTTCCAACAGGACCTCGGTTCAAAAGTCACTTTTCAGACGATCTCAATACTTCCATTTACTACGTAAACATGGAAGTAATAGGTCCTATAAGTAGCTCTGCAAGGCTGGGATTGTCATTAATAGGAAATTTCTAAAACACGTCCGCTTTTTTAACCTAGAGTCTTATAAAATAAAATAATAAATAAGAGGACTAGATTCAAATGCAGGGATTACCAGAAAGGGGAAAATTTAATATTAAAAGTTCATGAAAATGACAAGAAGTTGATCACATAATATTATGATAATATAATATAGGATAATATTATGTGATCAACTTCTTGTCATTTTCATATCCTTCTAATGTTAAATTTCCCCTCTCTAGTCACCCCCTATATTTGAATCTAGTCCTCCCATTTATTATTTTAATTTATAGGTTCAAAATATGTACGTGTTTTACAAAAAATTTCCTATTAATGACAATCCCAGCCTTGTGGAGCTACTTACAGGACCTATTTTGAAAATTTTATGATGATGTTTCCTGAAGAGGCCTTTAATTGCGAAAGCGCTTGAAGTATAGAAGTTCAAAATTAGATAACGTCGCAGCTTTCATCTCAACCTCATCCCCACGTCGAATCATTTATCTGCCTAGATAAGTTTTATGCTGTAGATACCTGTATGAAATTTCGACTGTACAAAGCTGCGTTACTCGTAATTCAATATTTACTTCTAGCATCTGAAGAGTTCAGTCCGAAAATGACCTAAATAATTCACACGAGATTCTCGAATGTTGTACAGTACAGATGAATTTACCTCTCCAAACTCGGTCGGTTGAATTGTAAATTGTAACCGTTTCAAGAGTAAGTTCATCCGCGTGTGATTGCTTAATCGCTCGATTCTTCGTCCTTGTGGGACTCATTCAACGCTCCATGCCGTTGCGTCACTTGCAGTTGTTTTCCTCTTCATTCAATGATGATCGCTGAATATCTCCTCTTCAAATCGAGAAGCGCTCGTCTTCTGACAGAATAGACAATAGTAATTGCGTGCTGATTATAATAAATTATATGATTCGCATTGATGATTACTCATTAGATCTGTTCAACATTGAATTGAACAAAAAAGGAAATAAAAGCTTCTCTGAAAATATTCTCTGAAAGTCAACTACGACAAAAAAATATAATGAAATGAAAATAAATGAATAAATTATGCTAGACAACTTTCAAATTGAAAGTTAAATTTTTTGCCTAAAGATACAGCTGGAGAGTGTTTGACGACCATTCCAATGAGTATAGAACGATTTTTATAGCTCCAAGAACTCTCGAGTTATACCCTCATGCCAAAAATTCTGAAAATCTCCCTAATTCGACACAAAAGATAACTCGAGAGCCAATAAAGCTATCGACCCCGCGTTGGTCTCATTCGATTCAGCATCCAAAAATCTATAGAAAATGATACCAAATACATATTTTTCTGAAAAACCTTGGAAAATATTAATTTTCTCCCCTTCAAAACCCCCAAAAGTATTCTTAAAATTGAGGTAGCGATTTGGCGAAAGAGTTGAGACATTGTCAGACCAAGATTGATTTTTGGTGGAAATTTCAAAAAATGATCTTCTATAGTACAGATCTAAGAAGTCTCGAGCTATGCAATCTTGCCATATTTCTCAAAATCTTTAACTTGCCACACAACAGCTGCGATAACTCGAGAACCATTTTTCGCCTCTTTCGATTCAGCGTCCAAAAATCTATAGAAACTGATAAAAAAAAAAAAAAAAAAAAAAAAAACCTACGAAAATACAACTCCGAATTTTCCTAGATAGATTTTTGGCGAAAATTTCAAGAATGTCGCTATTATAGTTAGGTCGGAAAGGTGTTTACGGCGGACGGACAGAATGTTTTTATCGGATATTCAGACTCTACATACCTAGAAACCTAAAACATCAAATTTTTATGGGGGGTTAGACAATTTTTTCTTGGGCGAGTACAATGTTTTATTATTGAACAATAAACTAAAAGTCGATATTCTGCTTAGAAGAGAAAATTGGCGAAAAGCGTTAAAAAATGTCTTCATTTTCCAGGAAGTGAATAACCCGTTGAAAAACGATGAGGATTCAAAAGTCGAAGAGAAAACCGCCGAAGGTCTTTGGGATCTGGGCGCTTTTTCGCTTCAAGTGCCTCAAGAACTGGGAGGCCTCGGTCTTTCGAACTCGCAGTACGCTCGCCTCGTCGAAATCGTGGGCAGCAACGATCTTGGCGTCGGCATAACTTTGGGTGCTCATCAGTCGATCGGTTTCAAGGTACAATCAGCATTAACTTGACTCAACATCAAGAATTTGTTTCAATAGAGCCAGTGAGTTTATAATCAACAATGAACAGCGGAATGAATTGTGATCGTCGTTTATTTTAGGGTATCCTACTTTTTGGTACTCCCGAACAAAAAGCCAAATACCTTCCCCGAGTGTCGACAGGCCGCGAGTACGCTGCTTTCTGCTTGACAGAACCTTCTTCCGGCAGTGACGCTGGTTCCATAAAGTGAGTTCCTTATCAGCAATTTATCTTTGTCATTATTAAAATTACAATAGTTGCTACGAAGTTTCCACCTATAATTACCCATCTGTTTTTTCGGCGGGAAATGTTTGGAATAATTACTATCACAAATAGTCTTCTTAAATCATTATTGAAGCTAAGGAATTATAAACCTCAATCATTTGCAGCGTTTATTCAAATTGGATCTTTGTTTTTCCAGGACCCGAGCTGTTCTTTCGCCCGACGGCAAGCATTACATTCTGAACGGCAGTAAAATCTGGATCAGCAACGGTGGAATCGCTGAGATTATGACTGTATTCGCTCAGACCCCTGTAAAAGATCCCAAAACCGGTAAGCTCGAGATCCGTTTTGTAGCGGTGTAATCAATTTGTAAAATATTTGGACGACGCTGCCCGTTTCAGTCACACGCTGGCTTTGCTCTGACCAATCAGAGAGTTATAGTGAGGTTAAAACAGGCTAACGTTTGGTTGAGAACCATAAAATACGCGTGGGAACCGTCTTAGGGAGAGAGCCGTTAACAAAGTTGGGCGACTTCCTGTCACCTCTGGGCTTCCTGTACTCTGCAGCTGGTCCAAGTGGTCATTCTCTTTGTTAAGGGACGGTCGACCACTGCTCTAATCCTCAAGGACGGGTGACCGACGGAAAAGGTTAGCATCATGAGATGCTCGCTCTACCTGGAAGATACAGTATTCCTGTTCCATGTGGTAAACTCACTATAACCCATCCATAAAAACGGCGACAAGGCCGACGTTCGCAATTACCGCCCTATCTCCTCGCTCTCAACTATACCGAAGGTCTTCGAGCGGCTTGTGGTGGAGCAGTTGTCGCCCATCTTCTCACGGTACTTGGCCACGGAGCAGCATGGTTTCTTCTCGGGGCGCTCAACAGTTACCAATCTTCTCACCTTCCAGGAGTTCGTCCTTGGGGCCTTTGAGAGCGGTTGCCAGGTTGATGCCATCTATACCGATTTCTCCAAGGCATTCGACAAGCTCCCGCACCCAACCATTCTCCGCTCTCTGGAGTCATATGGGGTGTTCGGCTCCCTACTCTCCTGGGTTGGTAGCTACCTCGCGGGCCGCACCTCCTCTGTCCGCATCCGTGGCGCGATCTCCGCTCCCTTTTTGGCTCACACCGGCGTGCCGCAGGGATCCCACCTTGGGCCCCTCGTTTTCTCAATCGCCATCGACGGTGCTCGCGATGCCTTGGATGGCGGGCCCTTTCTCATCTTTGCGGATGATGTCAGGGTCTTCTCCCTTGTCCGCGATCCGTCCGATTGTGCCGCTCTCCAGGCTCGTTTGGATTCCTTTGTGGGGTGGTGTGCGGACTGTGGGTTTTCGCTCAATCCAGCTAAGTGCACGGCGATAACTTTTCATCGTTTGCTTAGCCCCCACCAACATGGATATTTCATGTGTGGTTCTCCGGTCCCTCGCTCCGCTACCGTGCGCGATCTCGGCGTCCTCCTGGATGGCCAACTCTCGTTTGGTCACCACATTGCCACGATCTCCTCCCGCGCCATGAGGTCCCTGGGCTTCCTTAGGCGCAACTCACGTGAATTTTCCCATGCTCCGGCCCTTCTGACTCTCTACCGCAGCCTGGTTCAGCCCATCCTCGAATACGCTTCTGTATTGTGGAGCCCGTTCTACCAGTGCCATGTGGACCAGCTTGATAGAGTACACCGCGCCTTCCTACGGTTCCTGGCTTTCAGGGTTGGGATTCCCCGAGATGCTGTCGACTATGGGGCCTTGAGCGCACGTTTCCACCTGCCAAGCCCAGCCCACCGCCGCTTCTCGGCCGATATGGTCTTCCTTCACGGCCTTCTTGCTGGTCGGATCGACTCGCCACCTCTGCTCGAGCGTTTGGGCTTGCGCGTCCCGCGCCACGGTTCTCGGCTCCGGGAGGTGTTTGTTGTCCCCTTTTCTGCCACCAACTACCTTCTCCACCGACCGCTCTGCCGCATCCCACGGACTGCTAATGTGCTTTGTGCTCGTTGCGATGTCGACTTTTTTGCAATAACTCTATCGCGTCTGAAAACGTTTCTCCGATCTGTGCCGTTGTCCCTGTGTTACCCTGTGTAATTTTGCTCTTGTTTGTCTTCCCGTTTATTTGCGTTCTATTGTCAATTGGGCTTGTTCCCGTATATGTTCTAAATAAATAAATAAATAAATAACTCTCTAATACCAAATCTTTTAGGCTCCTTCCAGCTGGAAAATCTAACATGGAATGTCGAAATGATGACCTTTATAAGTTGGGCACTGAAGACATCTTACTTGTTTTATTTATTTATACTATCATTTTGTCTGTCTTCACAGCCTGAAATTTTCAAATTTTTCCAAATTGAAAAAACAGTTAAAATTTGGACATTTTGAAAAATTCTCACCAAATTTGGATTAATCTATATAGGGATAATTCAAGCAGGACTGTTCCCTTACTTGGGAGAAACCAATCATCCCTCTCCCTTTCTTTTCTCCTATTTTTATTTTTTACTAGTATTTTTTTCTATCTTCATGGCCCAAAATTGGCCAACATTTCTTAATAGGGAAAGGAATCTCTCAATGGCGACGGCCCTACATACTTGTTAATACACGCGTTAATTACCTACAGGTTAATTTTTTATCTTGGTGTTGCCACAGGAAAGGAAGTTGACAAGGTCACGAGTTTTATTGTCGAAAGGGCGTTCGGAGGCATCAGCAGTGGCCCCCCTGAGAAGAAAATGGGAATCAAAGCCTCCAACACCACATCAGTCTACTACGAGGATGTGAAAATTCCCGTTGAAAACGTTCTCGGAGAAGTTGGCGAGGGATTTAAGGTTAGTGTCGCCTGATATCAAAAATCGCTTTGTAATGCAATACAACGCTGATAGAAAATGAGTACATTAAACCCTTAACTAACAAATTTCAAAATCGCAGGTAGCCATGAATATTCTGAATAATGGACGTTTTGGAATGGCTGCGGCTCTCTCTGGCACAATGCGCACTGTAACAAGAAAAGCTGTCGAACACGCAACGTCGCGCGTACAGTTCGGAAGAAAAATCGATTCTTACGGAACCATTCAGGAGAAATTGGCGCGTATGGCCATGCTCCATTATGTGACCGAGAGCATTGCATACTGCTTGTCTGGTAACATGGACAGTGGCAGCGTGGACTACCATCTTGAAGCCGCCATATCAAAGGTTCCCAGTTATTTCACCACCTTAAAGATTATTTGCCAAAGTCGTTGCCAATTATAGGCTTGCCGAAGATAAATCTGGAATGCACCGCAGTTTGTGTTACCGAGTAGTTTCCATATACTCACAAGAAAAAGGCTTGGTAGCACTAAAGCAGGGCTCACAGGTTTCCGTCAAATGCGTTGCATCTGTCAAAACACGTGGAAAATCCGTCCGAGTGCGGCATTCACGAGAATGCCGAGTTCATTTACAATCTACGCAAAGCAAGAACTGATCCCTTACTAAGTGGCTGATGAGAAAGTTTTGGCAAATTAATGCTCTTTTGTTGCCATCAAAAATCGCTACTTGCCGAGAGCTCATTCGTCTGCGCGTTTGCATTTGCGGCAAAAAGCGAGCCTTTTTTGACATTTCGACTGCCAAACAGAAGGCCGAACGCAATGATGCTCAATGCATTCGACGAATGCCTGTAACCCTGCTTGGCTCAAGGACATCTTTTCTTAAACGTTACTTTGCATTAATTAGGCGCTTTAAGCAACAACACTGCAAATGATTGTACATGGTTTATTATCTCTTTGCTTCAATAATGATTTAAAAAGACTATCCGATTGTGATTGTAATTATTCCGAACATTTGTGAACGTTCCTACTGAACGATAGATTGGTAACTGTAATAGAAAACTCCGGAGCGACTGTGGTAATTTTAATCATTTTTATGTTATAGCTAAATTTTTTGCCTAACGGTGCAGCTGAGTATAAAACAAGTTTTAAAGCTCCGAAAATTCTTGAGCCAAATTTCTGAAATCTCGCAAATTCTGAACGAAAGCTGCGACAACCCGAGAAGCAAAATTTGATTCTCTTTCTTGACGTCGCATTTTTTTATGTCCATGGATTGTGAGGGGGAGAGAAACTAGGCGACTCATTCTCCAATTGTTTAATGTCTGGCCGAGTACTTTCGCCCGTTCGGGCATCATCAGGGCGACGTGGACCCATAGGGTCCACAGCCTGTGAATAATGCCACGTCGCCCTGATGATGCCCGAACGGGCGAAAGTGAGCAGCCAGAAAATGAACAATTGGAGCTTGAGTGGCCTGGTTTCTCTCCCCCTCACAATCCACGGACACCAAAATTTGATGTTTTATGTTTCAACGCATGTAGAATCCTAATATCCAATAAAAAAAAAGTATGTCCATCCTCCGTCAACACTTTTCCAACCAAACAATATAGCTACATTCTTGAAATTTTCACCAAAAATCAAACTCGGTCTCACAACGGGCCAATTCTTGAATCGCATTGCTAGCTCAATTTTAATGGTATTTTTGGGGGGTTTTGAGGAGGTGAAAATTCTTATTTTAGCTAAAGCTAAATTTTTGGCCTAGCGGTGCATTTGAAGTGTTCGAGTATTCCAACGAGTATAGAACGATTTTTATAGCTCCAAGAACTCTCGAGTTATATACCCTACTTACGAAGCAAATTTATTCTTTAGGTGTTTGCTTCAGAAGCCGCTTGGTACGTCACAGACGAGGCAATTCAAATTCTCGGAGGCATGGGCTTCATGAGAGACACTGGCCTCGAAGTTGTCCTCAGGGATTTGAGAATCTTCAGAATATTTGAAGGAACGAACGATATCCTACGCCTATTTGTCGCCTTAACAGGTATTACTGCACAATACTGATCAAGGATGAGATGAAAAATACTGGCATCTATTTGTTCGCTGTAGAAAATTCGTTTTTGAGATTGAAAGCTAGTTGCCCTTACGTTTTCTGGTCCACTGGGAATTGCTGATTTATTCCCATTAATGATTAGGGAAACTATGGGGAAACTGACAGTTTTTTTTTTTTTTTTTTAAATATTTTCTTTCTTTATTCCCAGGCATCCAATTTGCTGGCTCGCATCTTCGGGAGCTTCAGAAGGCTTTCAAGCAGCCAACTGCTCACCTTTCGCTGATTCTGGGCGAAGTGACCAAACGTGGCCTTCGCTCGGTTGGCATGGGAGCTACGCCTAATCTTTCAAACCACGTCCACCCGGATCTGAACGCCAGCGCTGCTCAGGCCGCACGAAGCGTCGCCCTTTTCGGACCTGCCGTTGAAGGTGATTTTTACTTTTATGCTATGCTGTCCAATCAATACTTTCCCTTCAGTTTTCACATATCTCTCCTTAATGGATTGCAGGATTGCTTGTCAAATATGGCCGAGGCATCATTGAGGAGCAATTTCTTCTCAACCGAGTGGCTCAGTCGGCCATTGATATCTACACTATGGTCGTGGCCCTGTCCAGGGCGACCAGGTCATTGCAGACCGGTTTACCCTCTGCCAAACACGAAGCTCTCATGACCAAAGTCTGGTGCTCAGAGGTGAACTTTTTTTTCAAACTACTTTTTCTCACTAGCTAAGTCGAATCCGTTATAAAATTCTTTTGTAATTGAGCGAAGCAGTTTTGTATTCATTGTTGTTGCTGCAAATTTTGACAGTACGATTTTTATTCCTTAGGCTTCAGCCCGCGTCAGTATGAACCTTGGAGCTCTTAGCAACAGCGAGTCTCTTGACAATTTCCACACCCTGAGCCAAGTAGCCAAAAACGTCTGCGATGCTGGCGGTTTCGTACAAAAGAACCCCCTCAACTTGTAAACCTTTACCTAAAAAAAACCAACCACCTTACCCCCAATTTTTATCCTCTTGATCGGCTGCCCATAATTTATTTCTAACCTTCTCCTATCTTTCTCCAATCCCGACAGTTTGAGTGTAAATAATGTTGATTTTTCGTTTTTTTTTCATCAAATAACATTGTTACTGTATTTTTATATACTTAGCTGTTTTGTATATTGCCATTTTCGATCAAGCTCGATGATCGTTTATCAATTGTAGGAATTCCTTATACGAGGGACTTTGAAACCATGTATGCAGATTAATGGATGATAAAAAAAAATATTTTTCTAAAAATATGGATAACCTGATGTGGCAAAAAAGCTTCGGTAAACTGTGTTCTCCTTTGGTTACCTAAATCAGAAAGTGGTGAGATGATGTTAGAGTGATGTTGAAGAGCAGGCGGCTCTAGGACGCCACGGATCGAGATTGACGACGTGCTATTCCTAGTTTATATAGACCCGCCGAACATTCCGGACCTGCCGGGTGAAATCCTGCTCTAACTTATCTTGCCTTAGAGAGAGAAGTCTGGGTCCGCCAATAATCGCAATCTAGGCCAGTCCAGTGTGGTCTGTTTAATCTAAGGACAGATTTTTACTTAAAATAAAGAAATTAAATTGCTCAACATTTGTTTAGCAAACACAGAAAGAATGGGCACATGGCTATTGGGTTGGGAACTCGAGAGTACCCAAAAGGTTTCTGACCAAAATTTCGTTAGAACCCTACAGATGACATCTTGATGCAGTACTCTACTGGAGCTCTCTGGTGGCCACTGCAGAAATTATCTCATGGCTCTTGACTCCCTCACAAGCTGCAAACACATTAGTCCACATTCAACAACTCAAATTGACCTTACTCCGACAGGTGGCTGATAATAAACGTTTTATGAGATCGAACCTTACAATAAGTATCCCAAGACAAAAATAAAACTCAGATACCCATTTTTCAATTTTTTTTTTTTCTTTTTCATTCATTAATACAAAAAAAAATCTCAATTTTTTTAATCATTAATATAAATGATAACCTAAATTTCTTAATCATTAAGATAACGGTGTTATAAAACTATTTTTACGCTGGCCATTCTAAAAAAAATTCCTAGTTCCAGTAAGGATATAGAAATAAAGCAATTAATAAAATCCAAATATATTTCCACCAATATTTCAACAATATAACATCGAGTTTTAAAAATTTACAACCCGTCGAACAGGTAGATAAAATCTTGGAATCTGGAGAAATTTCAACAGCGAACAAGAAAATAGAATACGACCGTAGGATCGAATTCAAACTGCGATTCGACCAGAAGTAGATATACTCTTATTTGAACACACCATGAACACGATCAAAATGTTTTACATTGATATGCTCACTAGTAAGGCACCTACAAGGAAAGCGATCACATGGTACAATTTTAAACGACATGAACACAATAACGGTTTGGCACACCAACGTTAAAATGATCAACTTTCTCCATCAAATTATACGCTAAAATATTCATTTTCATAATCGAAAAATAGGACTCCTGTAGTGTTATAAATGAAAAAATATCGTTCGGCTGAAAAATTCAGGCACTACAGAATTGCACGAGGAATGCACGAATCGACAGCCTGGTAACAGAATGCACAGAAGACAATATCAATCTAGGTAATGTTTAAAGCATCAATAACGAGGTTCTTATATCCGACTCTCGCTGAAGATCTAACTTGAACTGAAACCGTTTCATAATTTCAACTAGAGCTCGCCCCTTGCCGATGTTCGACGTAATGGTGATTAATGAAGCGGCCGAGTTGAGTGAGTTGGGCTCCCTCGTTCGTCATGTGGCAAGCGAGCAGAAGAAGATTTCTAGGCTTTACTCGCCAGGCGAAACGCATGAACACGGCTGAGTAGACGGCGAGAGCTGTGAATAATGGAAATCATCGCTCGTTGTTAATGCTTCTATTTAAAATCAATAGGAAACTCAATAAATGCGGTAGTTTTGCAATTCTAGGGGAATTGAGAGGTTTCGGCTTCTTGTTCTATGTTATGGAAATTCGGGTTGGTAGTACGCCAGGACTAGTACTAGGTAGGACATGGTACTCGGGTTGGTACTAGCAGCTCTCTGAGATTGAATGTTTATCTTCTGAAAACTGTTTGAACTGGGAACCGTGGTGTGAAATTCTAATTGGGAGGCGGTTTTTGAATGTTAGTCATCTTATTCGGGGGGTTCGCGTTGTTTCGTGTGAAATTCGAGAGGAACTTGAAGTTGTTTTGAGGTTAGAAGTTGGGTTGCGGAATTGGTTTATAATTCGACAATTGCGAATTTTGTGGACGGGCAGGAGGATAAGTTTTCTGAGCAAAATTTGTTAGCCGTTTGCTATTTTTACTGCTTGTCAGAATTTGGTAGTCATTCGTCAGCCAGGATAGAGCTGTGCCTAAATAAATGGGTTGACGGGTTCTTAGAATGCTTCCCAAAGGCTCTTTCAAGCTCAGCAGAAAAATACTAATACTAGCCAATTTCTCATAATTTGCAATTAAAATTCCCCGGTCTACTATGCTATGGTTTTGTAGATAAGCAATAATGAAAGTAACACTAATATATCGAAAGGACCCTGAACAGTAAAATTAGCAAACAGGGCATTAATGTTAGGCAAACAATTTAGTAAATTGAAGGGGTATTCAAGGTTGGTGTCGAGAAATTGAGTTGTCTAGAACCGCGCGTACCATGAAGAACCTCCCAGTGATGCCGGTGCCAAGATCGACAAATTGACTCCTCTATTAAGGCATCCATGGCCCAATACAAACCGAATGAATTTGGTTTCTGCCTATTGGGTGACAGTTTCATTCGTTTTCGGTAAAAACCGTGTGAGTTTGAAACGAGCCCGACTAACGCATTGTTGGTCCCGACCAATTAGGTATTTAGTTCTCGGGTACGTCGCTCCGATCGCTGCTCGCACTGAACGCTTCTGCTCTTATACCTCCGTGCTCAGGAGATTTGGACGTACGCGAATATGTTGTAATGTAAGATCTATAGTGGGAATTATTATCAGTTCGGACGAACGGTCTAATGCACATTGAATTTTCTTAATTAATAATTATAATACTATTGGGCAAGTCCTGCACCTAGCCTACTACCGAGTTCCGATGGGCAACCCTGAGTAGAGGTGTAGTGGCAGCAGTGGGTTAAGCTGAGGCCATAGAGAAAGGGAGGCTGAGGCCGAGTGGGACGGCGGTCGGTTCGGACAGTCTCGTAAAGCCATCTTGGCGTATCTATAAGGTTCAATGCTCAGTATTGTATAGTCGTTGTTAATGTCCATGAGTTGAGAGTTTCAATAGATCTCGTTCAGAACGTTTTGTTCATTACAGTCCGTGTGTTGATTAGACCAAACCGGTACGCGTTTGTACATTTTAAGTATGTACGATATTACACGCACAGTTGGTGATGGTTTGGCACAAAAGCAAACTGTCAAAGTGACACAGAAAAATGAAAGCTACTGTAAATAAACGTACCCGGTTTTTTTTTTTATTCAAAAATAAATTCTTTCTTAAAATAAAAATAATGAATTTCCAATAAAGATGCGTTTCATCTCTGAATATTTCAAAAAGCCTAAAAAACGGAGGATAATCTGAATTCTTAATCGGAATCACCTTAGACATAGAGAATAAGAGAGGAAACAGCTAGTTGAGCTACAAAAAATTATACTATTGACTTGGGGAAGCATGAAGGTTCCCATAATTACAAACATAAGCATAGTTGGGCCATAATCACAAACTCGGAGTTTGCAGAGTGAACTTTCTACACATGGCAACTTCAGGCACAAGCAATGCGATAAAAGCTGGCGATCGGCCAATTTTTTACAAGACTGGCGACCCGTAAACATGCTTCATAATAAATTCAGAGATCCTCCTAGAGCAAGAGAAAAAATAATAAAAACTGAAATTGATTTTTTACCATTTCCCAAAAAAATTATCATTGTCACTTAGCAGGTTATTGCATAACGCCGTCCAATTAACCCTAGGGCAAAAAAGTGCCGCTAGATTATTATAAAACAACACCTAACTTCTCTAGTTGCCTTTTACTATCTACTCACCAACAGTCATTTTTCCGCTTATGATATCTGGATCTTTTCGAATGTCGGATATAGCAGCGAGCGGGATGCCCCAGTTGGCGACAGGTCCCCAAAAATGTGTGCTGCCGAAAGAATGGTAAAATGAGTCAGAAGGAAGGTTTTGGAATTAATTATTAGCTGTTATGTCTGTTGTGATAGTTACAAAGGGCTAGAGGTAAACTCTAAAATTTCGAATTGTAATTGCAATGAAAAATGCTTAGAAAGCACTTTTCACGTTCGGGAACGGACTCCGTGAGATCAATTCGTTTATAGAAAATTAATAGAAAAATAATTCCCTTGAAAAAAATTTCGGCATTCAAAACGGCAACTAAATATTCCTCCTGATACAGAAAGCAGCGTGTCTTGACAGTGAAAATCCTCAAAATCATCCTTGTACGTAGGTCAAACAGAAAACCGCTGGCTTCACATTTCTGAGGAAACAAACGAATACCTAGTATCGAATGAATTTTCGCTCCTAATACGGAGATAAAATTAAAGCTAGCGGGGAGTGCAATTCGACACTTGATCGATATTCTTGAAATTGTCACAAAAACCAATCTTGGTCTGAAAATGGCTCAGTTCTTTCGCCAAATCGCTACTTATATTTTAACACGTTCAGTGCCGATGGCGCGTCATCAAGTATCTTCCCACCAGATGACGTCACATATGCGTCATGGTCGCCGTTTTGCGAAAATGGTTCTTTTCTCTTCATAGCATGATGAAACCGCTCGATCCTTTGATATTTCAACGGTTAGTTACCCGAACAACCAACAGAAAGCGTCGGTGTTCAAGCTTCAAGTTCGGGATTGGAGGGGAGAAAACCATGGCGATTTGTTCTCCTGTTTTTTTTATCAGCCTGCCAAGCACTTTCGCCCCTTCGGGCATCATCAGGGCTTCGTAGTACCATTACAAGGTATCCACGGCACTCCTTTGTAATGGTACTACTAAGCCCTGATGAAGCCCCAAGGGGCGGAAGTGCTTGGCAGAATGATAATAAAAAACAGGAGAACAAGTCGCAATGGTTTTCTCCCCCTCAATCTCAACAACGAAGAATGATCGATGCGACAAAACTACAACAAAGCTTCAAGTTGTATTTTGGTTTATTATTCAATAACAAACCATTGTAATCGCCCAAGAAAAAACTATTTTCTAACCCCCCTCAAAATGTGATGTTCTACGTTTCAAGGCAAGTAGAATCCGAATATCCAAAATAAAAAATTCCGTCCGTACGCCGTCAACACTTTTTTGACGAAACTATGAAAGCTGAATTCTTGAAATTGTCATAAAAAATCAATCGTGGTCTGACAGTGGTTCAATTCTTTAGCCAAATCTCTAGCTAAATTTTAAGGGTATTTTTGGGATGTTTGAGGGGGAGAAAATTCGTATTTTTCCGAAGTTTTCCAAAAAACATTTATGGTAAAAAATGTACAACAGTGTAATTTCCAACAGTGACCATTGGATTGCAATGTAGAGCAGTTTCTAAGCCCTGAAGAAGGAATATAATATCCAGAAGCTCGGCGAAACCAACCCCAATTGACAGTCTGCAGGATTATGATTACGTTCGATCATTAATTTGAAAGGACTAAGGAGGTCAACATTGAATGTAGTGTGAAAACCTCTAATCTTCTTCTGTCCTCGTTATTCACTGTTCAATAACAGTGTTGACCTGTGAGATAAAACCAACGATTACCATCAATGAACCATCGTCTACCCTTGAGGTACTAATCGAAATTGAGAAAGACTAATAAAAAATAAATTATATTTATTATTATTATATTTAATAATGTATTATTATTAAATTTATTTATTTTTAATATTTAAATTAAAATTAATTATTAATATTCTCGAGGAGAATTTTGCGTGAGCTGAACGGGATCGAATGCAGAGGATAAAAAATTATGAATGTAGGACGGAATTTTGGCAAAGAAACGTAGCACTCGTATACTTTCATAGTCGTAGTTCAAATTAAGCGGCCTTGTTGGCAGAAAAAACCACGGGCTCGCCGCCAATCTGTCACAACTCTATAAACAACCCGAGGGACTCGCACGTGGTTTGCATGACAAACGACAATGAGATAATTTTCGTCCTTCGGTAATTTTTTCTACCGAGGTCTCAACTAAAAATCTGCAAGAGGGCAACCTCTCTTTAGCAATATTTTCAGTAAATTATTTTTCGCTGTTGAGATTGAGGGGGGGAAAACATGGCGACTTGCTCTCCTCCTCCTCAATCTCAACAGCGAAGAATGATCGATGCGACAAAACAACAACGAAGTAAAATTATTTTGTTAACTTTATTATGATAAATATAAATATTCATCTTGGTTGAGTCGTCGCATCTCTCATTGTATTGGGTAGGTGAGGGGGAGAAGAACCAGGCGACATATTCTCCGATTTTTTATTTTCCGGCCGAGCACTTTCGCCCCTTCGGGCATCCTCAGGGCGATGTGGAACCATAGGTTACCACAGCTGTGGTAACCTATGGTTCCACATCGCCCTGAGGATGCCCGAAGGGGCGAAAGTGCTCGGCCGGAAAATAAAAAATCGGAGAATATGTCGCCTGGTTCTTCTCCCCCTCACCTACCCAATACAATAAATATTCATTCATGTCGGTATTTCAATGAACTATAGATAAATATCTCTTTTTAATTATTATAAAACAAAAACATAGTTTTATTTTTATTGAAGAAATTGATCGGGGGAGACAGCTGATCGGGGATGACAAAAAATAGGTTCCCCATTCGAAAAGATAATTTTTTTTCTCTCCAGTGATGATGAATGATGATATTTATTTTTAGTAAACCTACATATCTCCAAAATAGATCTCTTATGGTTGAATTTATATAAAACAATAAAAGTTCAGTTGGGTTTTAGCTTTCAATCGTCTCACACTTTATACTACTACACATTATTTATTTTTTTTAGTTCTATCAGACTACATCGGAAGAAAAAAAGGTATTTTTGTTTTTACTTCACCTCGTTCCCATAAAAAAAAATTTAAAAAAAAAAAACCTGCAAATAATTGTACAGTGGTTTTTATTCCTTCGCTTCAATAATGATTTAAGAAGACTATCCATTTGTCATTTTAAATATTCCGAACATTTGTGAACGTTCCCACCGAAAAACAGATGGTAACTATAGAGAGAAACTCCGTAGCAACTATTGTAATTTTGATCATTTTTATTTTTCTTAGTTTCCAAATTAAAAGCTATTTTTTTTGCCAAACGGTACAGCTTGAGAGTTGACGACGAGTATAGAACGATTTTTATCGCTTCAAGAACTCTCGAGTTCTCATGCCAAATTTCTGAATATTTAAAAAATTCGACAATAAAGCTGCGATAACTCGAGAACCAATAAAGCTATCGACCCCACGATGGTCTCATTCGATTCAGCGCCTAAAAATCTATAGAAATTGATACCAAATACACCTTTTCCTGGAAGAAGTTGGAAAATACGAATTTTCTCTCCCTCAAAAATACCTTTAAAATTGAGGTAGCGATTCGGGTAAAGTCACTGTCAGGCCAAGATTGATTTTTGGTGAAAATGTCAAGAATTTAGCTGTTATAGTTCGGTCAAAAAAATGTTGACGGCGGACGGACAGAATTATTTTCATTGCATATTCGGATTCTACATACCTTGAAACGTAAAACATCAAATTTTGAGAAAGGGTTAAAATAAAATTTTTTTTGGGCGATTACGATGGTTTTTTATTGAATAATAAACCAAAAATCGAAATATATCTGATCTATCGTAGAACATTAATTGAAACCTACATTAGAACTACCAAGTATTAGCAACTGTTATATTTTTTCCAATATTACGGTAATAGTACCACTCCATTTCAAAGAACCGGTTTCGCTATAACTTACCAAGGTTGATCAAAGAGTTTAGTTCTCCAATTCCACAAAGTATAAGGATCCGAATCGGAAATACGCGATGAATAATTCTTGAAAAGACCTTAGCACGAGAAACTTTCCCGAATCAAGTCACGAACGGAAAATCCGTCATTAAAAACAATCTAGCTACAAAATATTAATAATTTAATTACATAACGTGAAGAAGAATGTCGGTAAAGAAATTTGTCAATTCATCGGTACAAACCTCATCAAATACTGCCGAAATTCACGGCTCTTCAGCTGCTCGGTGAATTTTCTGACAAAAGCCATCGTCGCAAGAGTCGTGTCGATTGAAAATTTTCACAACTTCAACAGAAAACGGTAACTACAGTGAAAAAATAACAGAAACCCCAGACCCCGATCCCCGAACTGTGTTCACAAAGTGCACGTCATGTGACGTATGTGTGTGATAGCAGCGGGATAGGGTTGGCACATCGACATCGATGTTAGAAAAACATCGATGTTTAACATCGATGTCGAGGATTCGATGTTTAACATCGATGTCTATGCTTCGATGTCCGACAAACATCGATGTCTATGCTTCGATGTGTTTTTTACGTCGATGAAGTAATCCCGATTTTTTTTCAATAGTGACTGTTTTTTTCTTGTGTATAGAACATTCGATGGGTTATCAAAACAATCCGTAAAATATTGTGGGAATTTTCATTTATTTTTCAGTGGGTAGGTACGGGGTGTAAGGCTTTGGTAACACTGGTTTCAGTTTCATCTTTTGAGTTTATACCTAAAGTTATTCGGCAAAGCCTGTGATTTACTAAATGGAAATATCGGATTATTTTTTATCGATTTTTCGTTGGTGTGTATAAAACATCGATTTTTTGGTCGATATATCGGTACCAACGATGTTGTGGACTTTCGATGTTTGAAACATCGATGTTGAAGCTTCGATGTCCCAACCCGGGAACGAAAAGTGACCACAGTTCAGCCGATAACAGGTTGACCTTGAACTCCCCCTCCGTGCGCACAATTCGTTGAACTTTTAACTTTGGGATCAAAAATTGGGCGGCGGTTTCGACTGGGAATAAAATCGCGGAAAAATGATTTTTAATCGATGGCGAGGTGACTTGAAAATCCTTTGGCTCTTGACAGAACGTTCTTGACTAAAATAGAAAAAAGGAGCTGTTCTCTATTGTACCAGTGGGGACATTTTCGTAGCAAAACCTTCGCTCGGTTAATATATCAACATAGCGTCACTACAAATTTCATTTAGAGAGCGCACATGAATTCATGAATGCGTGAACCGTGAAGCCGTGAACGCGTGAGCGTCTTGGGACAAACGGTAGTTGTTCTTTTTATGTAGTGTTTCACCTTTCTTTTCGAGTTTCTGTTGAACTCTCAGGTTTCGATTAAGGGCTGCGAGCTGACATATATTTTCCCATGGCGAAGAAGAAGAAGGTAAGTGAAGAGTTTACATACATTCAAGCTCGAATCACGTACGGTGCGAGTAAAATCGTCTCTCCGTCTTCCCTATTTAACATGAAATAGCTATATGGACTAGGAATTACTCATCAGAAATATAATGACCTTTTAGTTTAGTGAACAGGCTTACAGAAGTGAAAATATGTTGAATTGTGTACCATTTTTTGCATTTGTTTTTCAGCCCATGTACTTATAAATTAATTGAACAATTATCCATTATTGGATATCGATATTTTCCGTCTATCTTTAGTTAAAAAACTGAAAATGGCCAAAAACGCAGTCTCGCTAGTTCGCAATAAACACGACGATATCTTCGATTATCTAATAAATTAATCGAATAAATGTTCCCAACAATCTCACCTTTGTAGTTAGCTACTTCTGTAGATATTGCGTTGTTTTTATTGAAAATATTTCTATCATCCAGGGACGTTGTGTTAAACACAACAAACAAATCGCAGATTTAGAGCCGGAGTCGCTAACCAGAGCGCCGCATTCCTTTGTCTTCGTTCGAGGGACGGCTGGGAAATACCTTTACTCGTTGATGAAGAGTTTTCGAAAAATCATGGAGCCGTTCACAGCCTCGCAACTGCGGGTAAAATTACACGGAATAGCACAACAGAAACAAACATTTGAAGTTGACCCTATCAAGGCAAAAATCTTATTGCACTATCATCCTTATTTTTCAGGTGAGGAAGAAAAACTCCATAAAGGATCTGGTCTCCGTGACTGGGCCCCTTCACGTTTCCCATTTTGTGATGTTCACCGTAACTGATGTAGCACCTTACGTCCGGATAGCGAAGGTTCCCCGCGGCCCAACGCTGACGTTCAAAATTCACAATTATATCCTAGCCAGAGACGTTGCATCGTCATCAAAAAGACAGTACGATCACCCGCGGCTGTATCTCAATTCGCCGCTCGTCATTTTGAACGGTTTCAACGCCGAAGATTCGGACGTGTTCCGATTAATGATAGCCACGTTACAGGGAATGTTCCCTAATATTAACGTTGCAAAGGTGCGTTCAAATGTATTGATGGCTGGAGGTTTCATCTGAAAAACGAATCCACAGTGCTACTGAATTATCAAATTACAATTGTTGTTGATCTTTCTCTTGTTTCGGAAACCAGGTAGACTTGAACAATGTAAAACGATGCGTCCTCTTCAATTACGACGCTGAGACGAAAACAATTGACTTCAGACACTACGCCATCAACGTCAAGCCCGTCGGCGTTGCTAAAAGTGTCAAAAAATTGATGGCGAACAAGGTTCCGAACTTGTCGCGATTTGAAGATGTCGCTGATTTCATCCAAAAGTAAGTTATCTTTATAGACTAATTCAAGTATCCTCAAAAAAAAATTTTTTTAATTGAAACATTTTTTTCATTGTTTGGTTGTCGTCGCATTTGTTGTAGTAGAGTGGTTTTGAGGGGGAGAAAAACCAGGCGACTTATTCTCCAGATCTTTAATGGCTGGCCGAGCACTTTCGCCCCTTCGTGCATCATCAAATGATGCCCGAAGGCCCGAATGGGCGAAAGTGCTCGGCCAGCCATTAAAGATCTGGAGAATAAGTCGCCTGGTTTTTCTCCCCATCACAACCGCTCTATTATTTTTAATTAATATTATTTGTATTATTTACTTCACTTTAGAGGCGACCTTCTGAGTGACAGCGAAGGAGAAGATGACCCTGCCAGCCACGTGGAGCTACCTCAGGCCCTGCGAGCTAAAGGCGCTATCCGCGGGAACAAATCGGCGATAAGACTCATGGAACTTGGACCTAGAATGACCTTACAGGTGGAGATTAATTATTATTAATCGGTAAAATGAACTCAATTGAATTATACGAATTCATTTTATTATATTCTTTTTGCAGCTGATTAAAGTTGAAGACGGATTAATGGATGGCGAAGTAATGTATCATGAATATGTGCATAAAACGGAAGAAGAAAAGGCTGAAATACTGAAAAGAAGAGAGGCGAGACGGTAAGCGTGTTGACCAATTCATTATTACAGTTTTTGCAAGCCTAACGTCAGACGTTAGCATAAAGACATATCTAGGCCTAGTAATCCAGATGGTAACCCCATACAGAGAGCGGTTCGGTTCGTGGAGGGTACTTAGCTTTCAATCTCATAAGCTTGTCGTTAAGGCTTTGATTTGTCAACGGAGACAAGTATCGAAAGTGAAATGGAGATAGTCGAAAATATTGAGCTACATGTGGAAGGTCCAGTAAAGAATAGATAGTTATGAAAGACTCCATTGCATGTTCGTCTCATCGTCGTTGACTCAGCAATTCAGCTGATCAAATACATGCATTTCAATACTATACGATGCTACACCCACTCAACTCTTAATTTATTTATTCCACAAGAATTCCCATAGTTGACTATAAACGGTAATTACTTCAGAGCATTTATGTAGTGAAGTGACATAAATGTACGTAATTGTTTTTCTGTAATTCGATTCTCGGAGGCATGAAACGAATTTTATGAGTAGTCGGGGCAAAATTCGATGCTGTATTGATTTTTTTGTGAAATGATCGTGAAAACAAATTAGAATACACTTACGTTGGGTTCTCCACTGTTAAGTACGTTCGAGAGAGGATGTAATCAACTGGACGGCTCTATAAGATTTTTTATTTTTACAAAAATTGTTAAATTAACAAAGCATGATTCTCATAAAAACTAACTCCCATTGAATTGTTTGTGATGTGGGCTGTCGATCGGATCGGCATCCGTTTTCTTCTTAATTCAGGCAAGAAGAAGTTGTTGATCATGGCAACACATCGCTGGACGGGTCACCACATGCCCGATGTCATTTTCCACACTTAATATTCTTCAATGCTTCGACCCAACGATTCAGAAAATGCCGATGAACTTTTTCGACGATTCCTAAATTTTCTATGAGTTTTTGAAAAATGTCCGTCCTTTTTGACTCGCCCTGTATAGAAAGATAAATTGATTAATGATGGCCTTCACAATGATTAGTTGTCTTGTTGCCAATGGTTGCCGCAGTTTTTGCCAGGTATGGGGATATAATCTAAAGGTTATGCGATTGGCGTGCCCTTGTCACATCGTACGTAGAACTTGAGGTAATCCAGCATTGTAGGTTGCCTACGGGACCTTCAAGGCCACGTACCCTTTGTTATATGACGTCATCTGTGACGCCACACACTCTTCGAGGATAGATTCACGTCTGACGTTACTGGCTTGCAATAACTCTATCATTACTGAGCCCGTAGAAGACCATTATAATAATTTATCACTAGCGTTATTCAATTCCCTTGTGCAATGTTAGTGACAAAAAAGCTTCCTACTTTCTCTAATGTTGACTAACCTCAATTTTTTTCCAATCTGTAGAAAACTGAAACTAAAACGTAAGCAAGAACAGATGGAAAACGTAAGGAAAAAAGAACTTGCCAAAGAAGAGATGAAGAAGAAGTCGCTAGAAGGTATGGCGCATAAGAAAGCTGCTATCGAAACGGAAAGCGATAAACTGATGAAAGAGGCTGCAGCAGCTGGAGCTATTCAAGAAGATGACGATGATGCTGAGTGGTACAGAAAAGAAATTGGAGAGGAACCCGACGCTGGTGTGTACTGTTTTCATCTATTTGATTAAAATGATGGATTCGTCCTAGAAGCACTTGAAGCTTGGAGGAGATTTGGAAGAAATCGATTGAACTGGAACTTAAACGTCTAATGAATCTCTTAAAACAACCTAATTGATTTCCCGAGCGTAAAATTCCAGTAATTGTTGCCTTCTTGTTGCAGAACTATTCGGCCAGCCGGTCAAATCGTCGATGAAAAGGAAAAGAGAAGATAGCAACTTCAAACCTTACAAGAAATCAAAAACGTCAGGTCAAAAGAAGAAAGTCAGGTAAATTTTTCTTCTGTGGTACAGGTTAACTGACAAAATGAATAAAGTTGAAAATCTTTACAGCTGTATTATAAATTTCGGAAATTATTACGATCAAGTTTTTCCTTAATTGTTTTCCGAAATATAATCAGTTTTTTCGTTACTGCTCATCTTAGCATTCGTAATAATAATTTCAATCCTACGAATTTGTAATGATTCAGTTGAATAGAAAAGTCAAAATGAGATAAACTTTTCACCAATTTATTTGTAGCCAATTTTCATTCACTTTTGCATGTATGTATTGCAGTTTCTCTAACGACAAGGATACCAGAAATAAAGGCCATGGGAAATCTAAAGACCCCCGTGCCAAGGATTACGCTCAGATTCGAAAACCGGGCAAGTTCGAAAGTGCAAATAAGAAATTCGGACGAAAACTAAGCGGTAAACCTAGTCCAGCTTCAAAACGACCATTCAAGTCAAAACCCTCCAACAAAAGAATGGGTAAATTCAAAAGTAAGCGCAAGAAGTAATGGTGTTATGTTTGTCAAGGTGAACTACCCTGGTTTTAAAATAAACATTTTTATTCTGACGTTTTTCCTACATTAACCTCTGATTTTCCATGACTGCGAAGATATTGCTACTATGAGGCATTTTACGTGCCTACAAATTTATTGGAATCTCTCGGCTGTTGAATCGCATGGTGCTGTTTCTTCAGCACTATCTACATCTACCTCATTCGATCTTATTCTTCTTCACTTTATATCCCTATTTGACTGGAAATTGACTTCCTGGTTCACCCTCGCGGCATTCGGTCTTGGTAGAATCCTTGATGACCTGAAAAAAATGCCTGTCGTGAGAAATAAAATCTAGATTTTCCTCCCCTAAATTTTCCCTATCAGAAAAAAGTCCCTTAGATCTAGGGGGAAATCCCCTGCCTTGGCAACACTGGCTGATCGAGAACGTTGTAGGCGTGGCGTGGCTTGGCGGGTGTGGTTGTACTAAGAATCGATCATTTCTATCGATTCAACAATCGAAGGCAGCTTTCGCGAACGAGTGGAACAAAGGCGAATTCTAATATCTTAAAGTACAATAAACGGGATTGAAATTTTCCTGATTCCATTGATCTTAATACCGTCGGAATAAAATTATTAAACCAATACATCCTTAGAATGGAAACATCGTTTTACCGGTACAAAGTATCGATTCTAGCTATCGATGTTCGAATGTGAAGCCGAGCTCTCCTAATTGTTGACCACTGTGCCGTAGTTGTATGTACCTGTTGATTGATTTGTTTACCATTAGGAAGAATATTATAATACTGTTTCAGCTTATGTGAATCTCAGTTGAAACCGCGGATAGTAAGTTTTTCTTGAGAAGAACATTGTTTTTACGTGGTCGGATCGACAGCTCCGGAGACAACGAGACTCGCTCAAAAGAATGCATCCCGCCGTGTATCTGTTTGTGTTTTACCTAGTCGCCGAAGGTACGGAATTCCTTTCGTTCTGATTCAGCGGGTCGGCTCGAGAGCTGATTTAACAATTTTCAATGCAACTCTGTTCCAGGATGGTCTCTCAAGTGCTGGGATTGCCGATCTGACTCGGATCCAAAATGTTCCGACCCTTTTGATAACTCTACCGTTCCAATCAAAGACTGCAGACAAGAACCAGATCTCAAGCATCTACCCGGAGTCCGTCCGACAATGTGCAGGAAAATAAGGCAAAAAGGTTCGACAATGTTCGCATTAGTTTAATTTTATTTCACAGCTAGTACGGCCTGCGCGGTTTTGTTTCTAGCTGATTTTCGTCGCCACTATCGGCTCCTGTAATAATTTCATCGCATATTAATCAGCGTAAATACGAGTTTAATTTCGGCTTTCAGTCGGGCGTAATATTTACGCCTAAGTCTACTATGTTGTTCGGCTATCCGCCGTTGCCTTGCCAACCGCAACAGTTGGTGGGCGGTAGCACAGCTGTTCAACGCCTATTTTCGCTAGTGCGTCGGAAATATAAGGGGTTGAACAGCTGTGCAGCAACCCGCCAACTGTTGCATCGTGTTCCTATCGCTCGGAAAATTTTATCGTCTCGATCACATCACCTTCCTTCGGTTTATATTGTTGCTACATAAAACCACGAGTAAACATGAATCGCAAGCCCGTTAAGCGTTTGCTTTTCGCAAATAACGAATACTATTCATCCTTTCTTAGTGTAGATCAGCGGATATAATAGTTACGACGAAATTCTTATCAACTGTTGAATAATTATAGGGTTTATTCTACTCATGAAACATTCCCAGTAACAAAAACGTTGCAAATGATTGTACAGTGGATAATTATTCCTTGGTTATTTTCGTCCCCCCCAAAAATTACTTGATTACTTGACGCCTTTTTGCATTCCATAGTTTTTCGACCTTCTGATGCGATCTGCGGCCGTATTTCTGTACTAATTTTTTCCATCCGGTTACCATCGTGTAGGGGAGAAGTACACCTTTCATTTTCAACCTCTTCCATCAGATTTCGCGGCAGTAACAATATCGAGGAGGGCAAAACTGTCACCTCAGCTGTTAGCTTATCTTCTCTGTCACCTCAGCGGCTCTTTTCCCCTTCAGGTTGACAATTGGAGCCTTTGAAAGTTTTTTTTCCAGTTTCAAAAATAATTCAGTTGAGAAATAATGTTGAGTGAAAGTGGGCGAAAATAAGAGAGGAAGAGAAAGATAGCCAGCGGCCGGCAGATTGAAAATCTTTCGGTAGGGGGTTCACAAGTTGTCGCTAAAGCGTCGGGAGTGTGGTTTCACGGTGGTCGGACGCGTTTCGGGGGGAAAGGGTTAAAAAGCAACAGTAACAGATATGGAGGTTCCTAGTTTTGTGATAACACTGATAACCAACTTCCCTTGACTTCAACTGTTAGCATTGACTCTTTGTGTCACAGCAGAGAATGAGCTGTTGTTGAAGATGTTAAGTGTTAACCGACCACAGTTTACAAAATGACAAGCAGGATGCCGAAGTGGACACAAGGCGTAATCTGGACACAAGCGATAACATATTGATATCAGATAGGGAGTTCTTTAGCTGTTGTGAATGTTTCATTTTTTGGGGAAAGAGCAGAAACAGAATAGGCTTTGCAGTTGTTCTTGTAATTGTTGTAGTCGAAAATCATCTGTTTAGGATGTTTCTCGATTGTTGACTGAGTGATTATTGTTTGCGAATTTTCTTTGTGGTTTTTTACGGGGAAAATCCGTTGAGAAAAAAATGTCTAACTTTCCGTTAACATTACTGATGGAAAAGTTTATTTCAGGGAGAGACTGTTCTGTTTTTATTCAACTGTTAATCTGCAGATGGTATTACGGTTTCTTCGCTTTCCCCGCATCTAAAAGACAGTATCAACCTTACTATATTATGATGGTTTGTTTTTGTAATTGTGTCGAATTAATTTTCGAGATAAACATAGTTTTTATTCATTCGTATCAATCGGTTGCTTGCAACCCCTTACTCATATTAAATTGCCCAATAAATTCCTCATAATTTATACGGTATTCCAGTTCATGGGCAATGGAGGTACTTCCGCAGCTGCGCTTACTTGGGCCAACCTGGAATCGCTGGTGACGAGCGTTTCTGCTTGATGCGCACGGGGACGTACAATATTTTTATGGAGTATTGCACTTGCAATTCGAAAGACGGTTGCAACACAAGCTCTCATCTTCCATCTTTGAGTTGGCCGGCTCTCGTCTTCGTTTCCTTCCTTGGAGTAGCCGTTTCATGGTCATCCCATTTCCACCATTAGCCTTGTAATGTCGACTTTTCAAAGTAAATCCGTCCCCACGAGAAAAATTGTGCTAGTTCGACGCAAAATCTATTTAGCATGTTGCTGGTCACTTTGGAATCATATTCATTTTCAAGACTAGTTGCTCGCATACTTTTTCTCCGATTGGAAACGATTCATCTTTTGCGTTGCTCCTACGTGAAGAAATTGCAAGCGTCTTTTACCTTTGCCATCTGCGACGGTATGCTACTTTAGTTTGGAAAAAATTGTTCAGAGCAATAGGCAACTTGATTCGTTTCTCATCAAAGCGTCGCTAAGGTTTTATTATTTTGTATGTTTTTGTAATTCGTGTACTGAACCGCATACGCCTAAAGACTGCACGAATAAAATAGTTATTTTTCTACTCTAATAACGAATCTCTAACAATTATTTTGTCTTAAGCTAGGCCATTTATGAAAATGACTGCTGTCAGTTTAGTTGGCAATTTATTCGTCAATCGGAAGCTGAACTCAGCGAAAGTTTGCTTGTTATTTTTAAAATATTATTAATTTTATTAGCTATAGTATTTTTATAATTGTTGATATGTGGCCTGTTGCTAGAAACAAACGGTTGACAAAGTTTGGTATTTTCCAACCGTTTTATTCACTTGCCGATGGAAAGTCGAAAATGGGAAAAGCAGACGGCGATTCGATTTATCAAAGCCCGTTGCGTAGGTTTCTGTGGCCAGGACCTATCAGAACTCGGACTGCTCTTTCCCAACCACGTTTTCTGTTGGCATTAAAAACTTTAGATTAGGTAGATAAATTTAATTGTTCTCACTGCCTTTGAAGATAATTATGCTTTCCTAACATGAATTTCAAAGATGCACGTTCTGAATTAACTAATAGTTCGCATTAGTCAAAATCAAAATGTTGCTAGTTTTTAATAGGCGAAAGGTAGATTTATTTGTACCGAAAATCTTGAGTAGGGTTCACAGGCGTTCTGCATCAACGCATTCTACTTTCTGATTGGCAGCCGAAATTTCGAGGTGGGAATGGTTTTTGCAGATGCAAACGCATCCGATTACTTTAATCATTTTCCCGTGCTGACAGATCTGCTCTCTGCAACCAGTGATTGTTAATAGCAACGAAAGATCATTTCCGAAAACGTTCTCATCATTAGCTTAGCAATATATCAATTGACGCTTAGCGTAGATTTTTTTTTTTGAACCGCCACATTCGGATGGGCGGAGCTTACGAGTCCCCTCCATTTTGTGTCGGATTCAACACAAAACGCATTGGACGGAGGCCTGTGAATCCTGCTTTAGGAATATACTCTGCAATCGTAGCTTAACAAATTCATTGCGGCCTGCCAGATCCAGGACGGCAACAATTCACCAGCGGTGTGGCTGTCCTTGATCCGAGCCAACTGATATTTTTGTTACACACTTGTGCGAGTCTTTTTTTATCCTCGAGGGGGCTGGAGGGTCTCTGAAACCTTTTTTACAATATAAATACTAGGATGGATAATAGGGTTTAAAGTTGACCCGTATTTAATGCGGGTTGGCAGGGATTTTTCAAATAGGCAATTCGCAGTGAATGTGTTAGAGGGATAATTTGTGCTTCCCGCATTCTATGTGTTCATGTGTAGCTATCAAACTATCTAGTGTAGTAAGCATTTTTCGTTTCCCATGCCGATTATTGAGGGCAAGTTTTGCATCTGGTGTGGAATACGAAATG